>KV005676.1:123144-140702 GCA_001598015.1 Dorcoceras hygrometricum
GACTCAGAAGGATAAGAGATTTGAGTGGACTGATGAGTGCGAGTACAGCTTTCAGACGTTGAAGGAGAAGTTGACTACTGCTCCTGTGTTGGTTTTACCGTCTGGATCTGGAGGATTCGTCGTGTGCTCCGATGCTTCTCTCAATGGTTTAGGATGTGTTTTGATGTAGAACAAGTACGTGATTGCCTATGCGTCTCGACATTTGAAGCCTCACGAGACGAGGCACCCTGTGCACGATTTGGAGTTGGCCGACCAAAAGAGCTTGAAATATATATTCACGCAGTCAAATTTGAACATGAGGCAGCGACGATGGATGGAATTGCTCAAGGACTTTAACTGTGAGATTCAGTACCAGCCTGGGCGGATGAACTCAGTAGCAGATGCTTTGAGTAGAAAGACCCAGCCTGCGATGCTTTCGTTTTTGAGTGCTTCGAGAGTCTATGAGCAATTGAGTACTTCCGGTTGGATATTTCAGCCGAGCGATCAGTACTTCATGGTTTCTACGATTCAGGTTGAGCCGCAGATTTTGCATGACATCAGGGAGGCGCAGAGGACTGATCCCTATATCCATGAGTTGAGGATTAAGGTCCAGAATGGTCAGTCTGATGATTTCTCTGTTTCTCCGGATGGATGTTTGAGATTTAGAGGGAGATTAGTGGTTCCTAAGGATAAGAGATTTGAGTGGACTGATGAGTGCGAGTACAGCTTTCAGACGTTGAAGGATAAGTTGACTACTGCTCCTGTGTTGGTTTTACCGTCTGGATCTGGAGGATTCGTCGTGTGCTCCGATGCTTCTCTCAATGGTTTAGGATGTGTTTTGATGTAGAACAAGTACGTGATTGCCTATGCGTCTCGACATTTGAAGCCTCACGAGACGAGGCACCCTGTGCATGATTTGGAGTTGGCTGCGATAGTGTTTGCCTTGAAGATTTCGCGACATTATCTTTATGGTGAAGAATTTGTGGTGTACACCGACCAAAAGAGCTTGAAATATATATTCACGCAGTCAAATTTGAACATGAGGCAGCGACGATGGATGGAATTGCTCAAGGACTTTAACTGTGAGATTCAGTACCAGCCTGGGCGGATGAACTCAATAGCAGATGCTTTGAGTAGAAAGACCCAGCCTGCGATGCTTTCGCTTTTGAGTGCTTCGAGAGTCTATGAGCAATTGAGTACTTCCGGTTGGATATTTCAGCCGAGCGATCAGTACTTCATGGTTTCTACGATTCAGGTTGAGCCGCAGATTTTGCATGACATCAGGGAGGCGCAGAGGACTGATCCCTATATCCATGAGTTGAGGATTAAGGTCCAAAATGGTCAGTCTGATGATTTCTCTGTTTCTCCGAATGGATGTTTGAGATTTAGAGGGAGATTAGTGGTTCCGAACCTGATTGATTTGAAAGAGGCCATCATGAATGAAGCGCATTGTAGTCGATACAGTGTGCATCCGGGTGAGAGGAAGATGTATCATGCCTTGAAGTCTCACTACTGGTGGGCAGGTATGAAGAGCGACGATCTCTAGTTTTATTGCTCGATGTTTGAATTGCCAATAGGTCAAAGCTGAGAGGATGAGACCTGGTGGTTTGTTGCAGAGTTTAGAGGTGCCCCAATGGAATTGGGAGCATATCGCCATGGATTTCGTGACTCATCTACCTCGATCGAGCAGGGGATGTGATGCTATTTGGGTTGTGATTGATAGACTTTCGAAGTCAGCCCATTTCATTCCCTATGATGTGAGGTGCTCTATGAAGAAAATGGAGAAACTGTACATCAACCATGTAGTTAGATTGCATGGAGTTCCGGTTTCGATAGTGTCCGACAGAGATCCGAGGTTCACTTCTCGATTTTGGAAGAGTTTGCAGGCAGCGATGGGTTTGAGATTGGCTATTAGTACGGCCTATCACCCACAGACAGACGGACAGTCTGAGCGGACTATCCAGACTTTAGAGGATATGCTACGTGCAATTGTGATGGATTTCAGCGGTGGCTGGCAGGATTCGCTATCCTTAGTTGAGTTTTCGTATAACAACAGCTACCAAGTCACTATTGGAATGGCTCCGTTTGAGGCTTTGTATGGTCGAAAGTGCAGATCCCCGATTTGTTTGGAAGAAGTTGGCGAGAGACAGCTTTCTACACCGGAGTTTGTTCAGCAAATGAAAGACCAAATTGATTTGATCCGGAGTAGAATGAAGCAGCTATGGGTTCGAGATTGGCGATGAGCACAGCCTATCACCCACAGACAGACGGACAGTCTGAGCGAACTATCCAGACTTTAGAGGATATGTTGCGAGCGGTAGTGATGGATTTCAGCGGTGGCTGGCAGGATTCGCTTTCCTTAGTTGAGTTTTCGTATAACAACAGCTACCAAGTCACTATTGGAATGGCTCCGTTTGAAGCTTTGTATGGTCGAAAGTGCAGATCCCCGATTTGTTGGGAAGAAGTTGGTGAGAGACAGCTTTCTACACCGGAGTTTGTTCAGCATATGAAAGATCAAATTGATTTGATTCGGGGTAGAATGAAGGCTGCTCAGGCTCGTTTCTCGAGTTATGCGAACCGAAGACGTCGACCGTTAGAGTTTGAGGTTGGCGATCGTGTGTTTCTCAAGATTTCTCCTTTCAAGAGCGTGATGAGATTTCGATTTAAAGGCAAATTAGCTCCCAGATTCGTTGGTCCCTTTGAGATTATCGAGCGGATTGGACAATTGGCTTATAGACTAAGGCTGCCCGAGGAGTTAGCCGCGATGCATGACGTGTTTCATGTGTCAATGTTGAGAAAATATGAGCCGGATCCGTCCCATGTTTTGAGAACTGACGAAGTTGAGCTGGATTCTGCCTTGAGTTATGTTGAATATCCAGTGCAGATTTTGGATAGGAAGGAGAAGCAGCTGAGAAACAAGATAATTCCTTTGGTGATGGTCCAATGGAGCAAGCATGGCCGAGAAGAAGCGACCTGGGAAGTGGAAGAGAAGATGAGACAGGATTGGCCTCCTCTGTTTGAGCATTGATCGTGTGAAATTTCCAGGTAAATTGATGATTTTTGCTTTGAATTTAGGTAATTTTGGTGCTGGTTTGAATGTTTGATTGTTTCTGCCTTGGTTTGTCTTTGATTTCGAGGATGAAATCTCTTAAGGTGGGGAGAATGTGAGGATTGAGAAATTCAATTAGTAATTAATCGGATTTTGGTAGGATTAGTTACGGGTTGAGTTGTTGAATTTCTCTAAGTTTTGGATTCAACCGTAGCGAATTTTGGTGCAAAGCTGTTAACAGAACGCTGTTGTAGCTCGCTGCTGGTGGATTTTGAATCAGCAGAGATGACGTAAGCGTGACGCAATGAGATCTGCTGGTGTGTGTATGCGTCGACTGGATTTGATGTAGTAGGCGCAGCGGCGTCGTTTGATTTAGTGAATCGATGCGTTTTGAGTATTGCGTCTGGAACCAGTCGCGGGAGGAATTGTGTTGCGACTGGGTGACCAGCTGCTGGTAGCGATACTCGCGTGTGTAACGTCATCGTTTAGATTAGTTGATGCGTAGTCGTTTTGTGGTACTTTGCGTAACCAGTCGACTGGTGTTTATTTGAAGAGATTTATACCAGCTCTTGGTCTCATTTCATGCGAAACATGTTGTTTGCTGGTGTATCGCTACGGCGTCGTTTGAGTTAGTTAAACGCCGCGTTTTGGATTGTTGCGACTGGATAGTTGCGACTGGATTGTTGCGTCTGGTTGATGCGACTGGTTTGTTGAAGGAAGCATGAGTGCCAGTCGTAAGATTTCTACTGTTCACGTCGACTGGATTAGTGATCAGCAGACGAGAGAATTGAGATATATTATCATAAGTGTTGAGTTACACTTAGAATATTTGGCACCCGATATTCTTATTCTCTTCCTCCTTGGAAACCCTAAACTTGCTACTGTCCGCCGTCACTTGTTACCATCGATTTTCCCGTCGATTCCAGCATTCATTTTCGAAGATCTTGGTAGCGTTGAACTCCCCTAGCTTAGCTCTTTCGTTGGCTACCCATTTTATACTTTGAATTAACGCTGGATTGGAGGCGTGAAGTTGCTAGCGTTCGAAGCTTTTGGAGAAGAAAGATGCGCCGTGTGTTGTCCTCCTAGCGTGAGCTTTTGGATTCAGTTCCCAAGATATTTGGTTGAGCTTTGACGTGAAGTTTCAAAGGCCGTGAACTTGAGTTAGTTGCTGGCCGTGGCTTGTGAAACCGGTTAAGGTATATTGAAGCAGTTGAGGTACGAATCGAGCAGCTCTTTATGGCTTGAAGCGTGTACATAGCCGTATATCTTGCTGTTAAAGTTATTCGTATGTTTCTGTGATATTACGTCAAACTGAATGGATGTATTGATTGTTATGTGTCTGGTTTTACGTATTTTTGAATGATAGTATGCATTGAGCATTGTTATGTGATTGTCATACATGCATACATATTGAGCCTGACAGATTTGGTTGATTGACCTGATTGAGAGCAGCGTTGTGACCAGCAAACTATTGAGTTGTGCGGAATGGTCCAATGCTATCATCGGAGTGGTGGATCAACGGAGTTGTCGTATCGGAATACCACTAAGCTGTGATGGGCTGACGGCCGGAATATCACAGATTGATGATTACCACTGGCAGACTTGCTGTGTGGTATAGAGACTCGACTGATTGATGTGCCAGTTGACTTACTGGTCTAGCTATCCGATTCTTTGATAGCCCTCATGCATTCATAGCATTGATTTATGGCATGTTGCATGTTTTTCCGTTTGATGTCTCTTCGTACTGAGGCTTGACCTCGTATTTGTTTTCCTGCTTTTGTTGTTTGGGTCTGTGTTACCCATTTGCAGGACCATCAGGTAACCAAGCTGGACAGAGTGGAGGTTCAGCTGGTCGATCCCCGTTTCCTTGAGTCCCAGTTTATTGTATTATGTATTGATCCGGGGGATGTCCCGAGATTTTATGTATTTGGGGATCTGTTTATGAATTGAGATTTGATGTTACCTGTATTGTATAAGTTTGAGATAACTTATATTTTGATCATGGATATTTTGAATGATGATTTTAAGTTCAGGCCTAAACTATTTCGAAAAATTTTTAAGCCCTGATTTTTTAGCTTCCGTATTTATGCGCTTATTATGTGTTAATTGAGAATAATTAGCACGGGGCCTGACACTAGGGACTTAGCAGGTAAATCTGATAATAGCAAAGCTCCACACAGATTAACATAAGATTTAACATAAAGGAAGTAAACATTAACCATAAACTTTCTTAAAATCTACGGTTATAGAAATAACCCATTTTTTTATAGTATGAGATGTGGCGCAAAAGCTGTCGGGTCGCTTGATCAAGCTCGTCTGAATGAACCATGCGAGGTTAGAATAACAACAGGATACTGGAAAAACATCTTCGAGAAGTTCGAACAGATTAGCTAAGTTTATGAGATCATAATAGAGTTTCAACTAAACCAGCTTCGCCTATCAGCTCAGAATCTCATCCTTAGCCATCCAGCATGAGTACTGAAAATATCTTGGAGAAATTCGAACATATTAGCTAAGATTATAAGATTAGAACAGAGTTTCAACTAGACCAACTTCACCTATCAGCTCAGAACCTCATCCTTAGCCATCCAGCACGAGTACTGAAAACATCTTGGAGAAGTTAGAATAGATTAGCTAAGCTTATCGGTTCAGAACAACGCTCTAAATAGACCAGCTCTGCCTATCAGCTCAGAACCTCATCCTTAACCATCGGCACAACTTACTCTCTGGAAACACGTAGAGAACTCTACTTTGAAGCTACTTTGGTGCAACCCATAAATTTGAAAGATACGAAAACTCAACTGTCATAGAAACTCTTCTGTAAAACATTTGAGAACATAAAACCATTTCCTAAACCGCTGAAAGCGTACAGACCCTAACATCATTTTAAAAACCTTTAAACGTTACTCAGAACTCTGAAACAGAACGCTACCGAAAGCAAACAACACACAGATAAAAGCGAACAATAATATAATTTCACAGAAGCAGTAAGAAACAGAGGTTTACTTGCCTTTCGCTGAACGACAGGTTGTAGAGAACATCTCCGAATTTGAATCCCCTACAAGCACGATCGAAACACTTACTTTGGAGAAACCTTTGGTTATTTTGTGGTTTAGAAAAGCACCCTCACCGCCCTAATGAAGCAATTAAACAAGACATGGGTTGTCCTATACCATAAGCCAACTGTAATCATTTAGGCGTGTCTTAACCGATGCACCAAAAGTAATCATTTTTCTTAAAAAAGATACTTTAGGCGTGAATTAACCCATGCGCCAACAATAATCATTTTGTTTAAAAAAAAACTTTTTGTTTTTTAAATTGAATCGTGCTTGGGTTTATTCTCGCAGGAATTGCCCAGGCTTAAACTGAAGAAATCAGCTCAAGCGAAACTGAAATGTTAAACGCAAAAAGAACCTAGAAGTTTAACCCATCAAACAAATTAAATAATCTTGTGGTATTACGGATTTTCGGGCATTACATCGCACCCTATCAATCAGCTCAGGATGCTTTATCCAACTTACGATAGCCAAACAGCCCGTGATCTTAGATCAGCACAGAGCATTCAGCTCAACTTACGCTCCCCAGAACAGTAAGCGCTACAAATGCTCAGCTTACACCGCTCAGCTTAGCACATGCCGACCAGCTCAGGTCGCACTCATCCACAACAACTCATAGCCCTCAGGCCAGCGCATACCGTCCAGCTCAGATCGCGTACTCTCTTCTCAGCTATCAATACGTAGATCGGCTTAGAGTACTCAACTTGGAACGCAATTGCTCAGGTCAGCATGCGATGCTCTATTCGGCTTTCGTTGTCTCAGACAGTTCACGATGGTTCCAGATCAGATCACGCACCCAGGTCTCAGGGTACGTACTCATACCAGCTCAAGATGGTCAACCCAGCTCTCAAGGGTCAACAGCTTGCGACGCTGCTTCCAAAAATGACATCAGCTCAGAGAGATGCATTGGACTGGTTCATGCTACAGCAGTATCAGCTCAGCTCACATGCCCAACATGGCTAAACACATCACAGGGTTTATCTGTCATCTTGCACCCGATCTGATCCAACACAATCAGCTCGCATAACTACACAGCAAGCTTATAAGCTGAACCAGTCCTTCTCCACGTCCAGTGCACTCCAAACTGGAATAATTCTCCAGAAAACACCCATCATCTTACATCTCTAAGATCAGCACTGAACAGCAGAACAGCTCACACCGGTGCTGATCTAAACTGCAACCCGAAGCAGTTTCCTCTATCAGCTTAGCATGGAACCTAAGATCATCTTGCGTTCGAGCTGATACATCTCAACCGATGCTCCCTAAGCTGATTAATCTCGATTAGTTAACCACTGATCTGGATTGATTAGAGCGTTAATCATCTAGGCTAATTACAATTCTCACATTCTCCCCACCTTAAGAGATTTCGTCCTTGAAATCAAAAGCAACAGTCTGCACAACCAAAGCAGATAACAGCACAGACTGAAAAATAACAAAATACCAACAACACACAAGGGAGAACTCAGTACTAAAAAACTGAGTCCACTCTTGCCACCTCCAGGTTGCCACTGCTCAAGTAACCTTTCATCTATCACAACAACTCCACGGCACCAAAACCCAAGGGATTGCCTTATTTCTCAATTGTTTCTCCTTTCTGTCCAGTATTCTCACTGGATACTCAATACATATTAGTGTCTAGTCCAGCTCAACACTACTACAAAACAAGTCATAGACAACGGTGAAAATTCGTTTTCTATTAGGAAAATAGACCGTTGTCGAAGCTTGTGTTTTTAGAAGTCCTGGTTAACAACAACGGATTTTAATCGTTGTTGTTCAAACCTATAACAACAGTGAATATCCATTGTTGAATATGAAATAAACCTGTTGTCGAAGTCCGTGTTGATAATTTGTGCCGGTTAACGATAACGGGTTTTAACCGTTGTTGTTTAAACCTATAAAACGGTGAATATCCTTTGTAAATTGTTAAATAAAATCGTTGTCGTGTGAATTTAAAATAATTTTTTTATTTAATTTCGACACATTTTTTTAAATCCGTTGTTAAATCATGACGATATATTTTTCTTCGATAATACAAATTTTTTTTATAATGATACGAATTAAAAATAATTAATTTATATACAAGTATTAGGAATTTCAATTAATTACACAACAAAAATATGATAGGATCAATAGGATCGAAATAAGAGATAAAATAAGCCCAAGAGTTCAGAAGAGGGGGGGGGGGTGGTTTGAATGAACCCTTCCATTTTTCTATTTCAAATCCTTTTAAAAACGTTTTACAAGCATGTGCTTAACTCAAAGCTGAGTGACCAGCTTTGAGGTTCTCAGTTTAAATTTGTTTTCTCGGTTAACAAAATAGTGTGGAAAGAAACGATTAAACAGTGAACAATAAATAGATAACGACGCAAGTAATGTAAAAGATAGAGTCAAGAGTTTGTTTCTGAAAGTTCGGATATCAATATCCTACGTCTCCCCTTCTTCCTTATCAGGAAGGTTCCCGTAGAAGGCTTTGATGGTTACAGCTTCTATAAACACCCAATCACTTTAAGCCTCGCTTAAACGGAACTCCTAGCAACCAAAATCTACGCAGACTCTTCTGATGATTACAAACAAATGTATTTTAGAAATGCTTTAGATAGCATGTTCTTTACAGACTCTGGTATAAATTTTTTTCAACGAATACAACACTAACAGAGTTTGTAACACTTCTGGTTTCTTATACAATAAGACTCAATTTCTAATGTGAAACCAGAAGGAAATCTCGAAGGTTAAGAACTGAAAGGCTTAAAAGATTGTTCTTCGAGATTTTGAGAGATGGGATTGATTAGCGTGAGGAAAAAGACTTTTCAAATCGTGAATCAACGAGAGTGTCAAGAGTTCAAGGGCAAGAGAGATTTTCTGCTTGAATCTCCTCAGCTATTTATATGCACCCATCTTCAACGGTTATTTAATGAGCTAGTAGACACAAACCATTTTGAATATATTCATCGTACCGAGCATTAATTTCATCATTAATGTTGTGTAGAGGTTTGTCGGCTGTTGTCAGAGCTTTAGCAAACTTTATACCAAAATAGGTAAACATCGACTGAACCAACTCTGCGTTCTGTAGGATATACTCCAAATAGCTCACAGTAATGGACGGCCAAAATATCGTTCAACAATCTAAACTCATACTTCATCAATCTCTTTTTGCACGAGAACTGAACAGGCACACTCGACTTAGAGAGAAGAGCTCTTGACTGCAATACTAAATTATTCGGCACTTCCGATAAATTAGTCAGACCTCTGTATTCAGATTGAATATACCTGCAAACCTATCCTCAGGAATGGCTACATACTTCCCGAAAACAACACAGGTAATATCACCATCTTGCACAAGAGCTGTATCGAAAAACTACTCCAGTTCCTGCTCATAAAGTACCGACGGACATCCCAAAAAGCCACGTAGCCCAATAGATTCAAGGGCTTTGAACATATTCACGATTTCATCATTATCTGAGATACCCAAGACAGAGTCGAAGTTCAATTGAAGAGCGTTGGTGATGAAAGCTGAGGCCATTTCAGAAAGTATATCGAACGAGAAAACGCCTGAAAGAAGAATATTCTGCAAACAGAAAACACTAGATAAGAATGCACGAAAGCTTGAGGTAATTGTGCATAAGGTAAGAAATAATGGAAAGTGAAAAGGCGTAATGTAAATGAGGAATGTGAAACGGTGAGAGAATGTGGATGTGACGTTTCGTATGATGACAACACGTGTCAATCATCCGTTGGCACGATTATAATTTGAAAGGATTTTGACAATATTGTGAAATGATTTTGAAAATATTTTAAAAAGATTTTGAATTTTAACCGCGAGGGGGAAAAAGTAAAAGAGATAACTAGCGCCACATGCTTAACACGTCACAACCTTAGGATCTGTTTTGATGTGTCAGTAGGGGTGTTGTCAGATCTGATTACATATAAGCATCGACTGTGTATATATATGAAATCTGAGTGTATCCAGATCTCACATATTCAGCCGACTGAGCACTTATTAATTCAGATCTGTCATTCCCCCTAAAGATGAGGTCCTCCCAAGTCTGAAAATTTACCAGATCTGAAATTCCACGAAGTTCCCCCTGAACAGTAGATTCAGATCTGTTAAACACAGAAGTTGTTCAACCTGCAAATTGTTAGCGCAAAGACAGATCAAGGCAGTTCTAGTCTGAAAATTTACCAGATCTGAAATTCCACGAAGTTCCCCCTGAACAGTAGATTCAGATCTGTTAAACACAGAAGTTGTTCAACCTGCAAATTGTTAGCGCAAAGACAGATCAAGGCAGTTCTAAAAGACCCAAATGTTTCAAAAATAAGAAAACATAGCGTCTGGTAGGGGCTTTGTGAAGATGTCAGCCACTTGTTGGTCAGTCGACACATACTCCAGCCGGACGTCCTTATTGAATACATAATCTCTTATAAAAATGATGCCTGATGTCGATATGCTTTGTTCTAGAATGCAGCACTGGATTTTGAGTAATCGCGATGGCACTGGTGTTGTCACAGAAAATAGGCGCTTCAGAAACGTCAATGCTGTAATCCTTCAGCTGGTGTTGAATCCATAAGATCTGAGCACAGAAACTTCCAGCTGCCAAGTACTCTGTTTCAGCTGTGGACATTGCAATACAGGTCTGCTTCTTACTGAACCAAGAAATCAATCGATCTCCTAAGAATTGACAATGTAACACCTAGGAATTTTGCTACCTAAATCGCATGCCTTATTGTTTTATTTAATTATTTGCATGATTATTTCCTTACGATTTATTTGACTTGGATGTCGAGTCCTTTTAGAGTTTGTATTTAGATGATGCAAGGATGGAAGGAAGACGACGGGGACACCGAGGTATTGAGGTTTTCAATGAAAAATTTATTGCGAAGCCCGTTTTAAAGAATTTAGTAAATGGAGGGGTTGAGAATTTTATTCTTTTAAATGAGTAGCATTTCTGCTACAACAATCACAAATTTTACACACACTTGCAACATTTCCAAAAAAAAATCAAACCTCCTTACCTTATCCCAACCCCATATTTTCGAAAATCATAGACTAGGAGGGGATTTTATTTTCACCAAACTTTCATTCAAAATTTCTAAGTGCGGAGTAGAACTTTTATCAATTTAAATAGCAACTTTGAGTATTCCTTAAAAACACAACTCTTGCCATTAATCTACCAAAATTTTCCTAAATTACCCTCACTAATCTACCTAATTATTCCTAAATTACCCTCACTAACCTACAACCCTTATACAAAACTAAACCGAGTGCACGCCTCCCTCCCCCATAATCCATTGTGCACGCCTCCCCTCCCCCAAAACCCTCAATCACGTCGCCCCTCTCCATCTCCCATTGCCTCTCCATTTTTGTGGTGGTTTGAAGCTTCTCCCTTGGCTTAGTGTGGTGTTTCTTGTCTTCCTCAAAGCCTACATCACCTCTTGGTTGTAAGTTCTTACAAAGAAAGGCAAGTACAAAGCTTCCTTGAATGAACCTTTCAAGCCTATGTATATATGTGTGATTGTTTATGTTATGTTGATTGGATGAACCCATTTTTCTGCATATCATGTTGTATAATGTAATTCATTCATGTATTTTTGCAGCCAAGAATGGATCTGGACGTGGAGTAGAGGGTTGGTGTCGAGAGGAAAGGAGATCTAGGCGTGGGTGGTGAGTCACGGCTTCTTCCTTGTTTTCCTTGGCTTCGGGTGGGCATGAGAGGTCCAAGCATGGCTGGAAACGGCCTATGGACAGAGCACGGTGAGCCCTTGAGGCCAAGGGAAGGGGATGCAGCCTAGGTCATGGGTTTCATGGGGTGAGCAGTTCATGCTCGCATGACGGCTAGGGTTTGTGGAAGGAGGAAGAGTCTTGTATGGACTAGGTTCAGGTCGAGAGGGGTTAGGAAGAGGTCTAAGGGTCATCCCTGGGTTGTTTGAGGGCTTGGTCAAGTGCTGGAGTCAAGGGAAGGGGCTGGTTCGAAGTGGTGTCCCTAGCCTCTCCCAGATTTATTCCTGTGCGTGACCAGTAGGTTGCGAGCGTCAGTGCGGTAACCTCAGACATTTTTTTTGAATTCGGTTTATTCCCAGAGTTAGCATATCGCGTTAGGGTTAAATGGGTCCAAGTTTGAGGTCATTTGGTTAAGAAATGAATTTTTTATGATTTTTACGGTTTTGTCGCGCATAGTGGTTCCTTTCGGGGCATTTTCGGGAAATTTGGGAAATTGAGTCATAGGGGCTGCAAAAAATCATGAATGACATACTAGGTGTTTTAAGGATATTATGAACTGTTTTTAAGTATTTTTGGAATTTATGAGATTTTTGGACATTTTATGAAAATTAAATGCCTAGAAAATGATTTTTAGCATGTTCGACAATTTAAAGCGAAAATGTTTACCTTTGAAGTATTTATGGGTAGAATGTTCATGAGGTTATGAAATTTATTTGTTTATTGAGTTTTGAGAAAATGATGGAGGCAAGAATGAGAAAAAGATCTGGGTAGCGCTCCTTGATATCTGCCTCTACCTTCCACGTGGCCTCTTCCTCGGAGTGATTCAGCCACTGAACCTTAACCATGGGAATGGTCCGGTTGCGTAGCTTTCGGTCCTGTCTGCCTAATACCCGAATGGATCGCTCCTCAAAAGTCATCTACGGTGAGAGCTGTAGCGGCTCAAAGTTCACCACATGCAAAGGGTTCGGTACGTACTTCCTGAGCATGGGGACGTGGAAGACGTTGTGCACCGCTGTTAAGCTCGGCGGCAAGGCCACTCAATAGGCTACGGTCTCCACTCGGTTGAGGATCTCGAACGGTCCGATGTAACGGGGCGTTAGCTTGCCCTTTTTCCCAAATCTCATAACACCCTTCATTGGAGCGACCTTCACGAAGACATGCTCTCCTACTGAAAACTCTAGGTCTCTCCTCCTCAAATCGACATAGCTCTTCTGTCGACTCTGGGCAGTCCTCATTCTATCTCTGATCCTCTGCACTGTGTCTTCTGTCTGCTGAACAATCTCAGGTCCCAACTCTGCTCTTTCTCCAATCTCATCCCAATGGATAGGTGACCTGCATTTCCTTCCATACAGAGCCTCGTATGGTGCCATGCCTATGGAATCCTGGAAGCTGTTATTGTATGCAAACTCTACTAACGGCAGCTTGGATTCCCAACTTCCCTGAAAATCAATAGCGCATGCTCTCAACAGATCCTCTAGTACCTGGTTCAACCTCTCCGTCTGCCCATCTGTCTGAGGGTGGAATGCAGTGCTGAAATGGAGCTTCGTCCCAAGTGACGCATGAAGACTCCTCCAAAACGCTGATGTAAAGCGTGTATCCCGATCGGAAACAATCAAAACTGGAATACCATGCAGTCTGACAATCTCTCTGATGTATAGCTCCGCGTACTGAGTCATGGTGAATGTGGTCTTCACCGGAAAAAAATGTGCCGACTTGGTGAGTCGGTCCACAATCACCCATATCGAGTTCGACCCTCTAACGCTCATCGGAAGTCCCACAATAAAATCCATCGAAATGTTCTCCCACTTCCACTCAGGGATAGAGAGAGATCTCAGGAGCCCGGCGGGTCTCTGATGTTCCGCATTAACCTGCTGGCACGTCAAACACTCGGACACGAAACGACTGATGTCACGCTTCATACCTGGCCACCAATATAACTGCTGTAGGTCTCGGTACATCTTCGTACTCCCTGGGTGGACAGAGTACGGTGATGCATGGGCCTCCGTCATAATCAACTCTCTCAGCGCATCATCCGAAGGGACCCATAATCGTCCCCTATTATCTCACAATCACGTCTCCCACCGTGTAGAGTCCACCTCCCTTCACCTCGTCCCTCAGTCTCCACTTCTGTAGCTGCTCGTCACTGGTCTGGCTACTACGGATGCGATCTAATAGAGTAGATTGTACCGTTAAAGAACCCAATCTCGGTGCTCCGCCAGCTGTATAAACTTCTAATCCCAAAATTTGAATCTCTCGTTGTAACGGCTCCGCAACAGTCAGATGTGCAAACATTGCTGTCTTCCTACTCAGAGCATCGGCTAACACATTAGCCTTCCCAGGGTGGTAGTTAATCTTGCAGTCATAGTCCTTCACCAACTCTAGCCACCTCCTCTGTCTCATGTTCAGCTTTCCTCTCGTGCACCTTCAACTGTCTGGAGGCGTAGGCGATAACTCTGTCATTCTGCATCAGTACAACGCCTAAGCCTAGCTTCGATGCGTCCGTGTAATCACAAAATCCCCTTGCCCCGATGGCATAGATAATGCAGGCACTGATGTGAGAGCTTGTTTCAAAGTATCAAAGCTCTGTTGGCACTCTGGACTCCAAATATATATGGCATTCTTCATCGTCAACGCCGTCAAGGGCACTGCAATAGATGAAAAACCCTTGATGAACTTTCGGTAATATCCTGCCAAACCAAGGAAACTGCGGATCTCCGATGCATTCCGCGGTACAGCCCACTCTCTGACGGCCTCAACCTTGGACGGATCCACCTCTACTCCACTTCTGGAAATGATGTGTCCAAGGAACGCCACTCTCTATAGCCAGAACTCACACTTGCTGAATTTTGCATATAACTGGAGCTCCCTCACTCCAAGTACTGTACTCAGATGTCGACTATGCTCCTCCCTGCTCCGAAAATAGATAAGAATATCGTCAATGAATACAATGATGAACGGATCCAGATACGGCTGAAATATGTGGTTCATGAGATCCATGAAGACCGTTGGTGCATTCGTCAACCCAAAGGGCATCACCACGAACTCGTAGTGACCGTAACGAGTCATGAAGGCTGTCTTATGCACATCTGTCTCCCTCACCTTCAACTGATGGTATCTAGAGCAAAGGTCTATCTTAGAGAATATCTAAGCTCCCTGCAACTGGTCAAAGAGATCCTCCACTCTCGGCAACGGGTACTTGTTCTTGAAAGTCATCGAATTCAGCTCACGGTAGTCGATACAGAGTCTCATGCTGCCGTCATTCTTCTTCCCCATGGAGAGACACTGGGGTGAATGAATCCCTTATCCAGCAGTTCCTGAATTTGCTCCTTTAATTCCTTCATCTCTGTAGGTGCAAGACGATACGGTGCCTTGGAGATCGGCACTGTACCAGGAAGCAACTCAATAGAAAACTCCACTTCTAGATCTGGCGGGATCCCAGAAACATCCTCGGGGAATACGTCGGCATACTCCCTAACAATCTTGACATCAGCAATAGAAGGTTCATCCTGTGCCGTAGTCGCTGTAATGCTGGCTAAGAATGACGGGCAGCCGCCACCAATAAGCTTCCTCGCCTGCAAGAACGAAATAACATGCGGCTTCCTCATGCTCCGTGCCGCCACAAAATCCAACGCTTCCTCTCCAGGAGGTCTAAAATGCACTACTCTGCACTGAAAATCAACAATCTCCTGATTCTCTGCCAGCCAGTCCATCCCGAGAATAATATCAAACTCTGGCATCGGGAACACAATCAGATTGGCGCGGAAGGTCCGGCCTTGCAGTATCAACTCTAAATCCCGGACGACACTAGCCGTAGTGTTGGATCGAGCGCTTGTCTCTTTACCAAAATCTATAGCTAGTGGTAACGGTGCAACTCCAATCTTGTAAACCGTCTAGAAACACAAGCGCCACGTTTCGATACTTCCCAGGAGGTCACCCGATCCCAGTACTGTTCTCACCCTTGCACGCTTAACTCAACAATCCCCCCCAAGAAGTATAGAAAATGCTTCTTGGGAGACTCGAACCCCTGACCTCGCTCTGATACCAATTGTTGGATCAAGCGCTTGCCGCTTTACCGAGTGGTAACGGTCCAACTCCAATCTTTTAAACCGTATAGCAACACAAGAGCCATGTTTCGATCGCTCTACCTAGCAGGGGCAATTATTGCACCTCAACACGTAGACACCACCTCTCCTGACGGAATCGTCACAATAAACCTCATGCAAAACTCTCCTGGGCAACATTCTTACGCCGCACAAACTCCTCAGAAATAAAAGAATGAGTCGCCCCTGAATCGAATAAGGCCCTGGTAGCTACCCCTAATACAACTACCCTACCTGTGGCATAAATAACACATGCATAGGACACTAATCACACTATACATAAATAAGGTTCACTCCTATTCAATAATATCACAGGTCTACTACCTAAATCCTCAAAATTCATAACGTAAGCGCAAGGTTACCTGTGATAAGCGTAGTGTCTAGATCAGCCTCCTCTGCCTGCATCACGTAAACTCTCCCGATGGCAGGCTTCTTTAGTTGCCGGCACTCGAAAGACAAGTGGCCCGGCTGCTTGCACTTGAAGCAGACCCCAGCTCCCATCAAGCACTTCCCGGAATGCTGCTTCCCACAAGTCGGGCATGTGGGTTTGTCTGTCTGATCCACGGGCCTCGGGGCTTGCTGTCCTTGGGGTCTTCCAAAAGTAGCGGGCTTCGCCGCTGGTCTCGAGGTCCCTAACAAGATCATCCATTAATATAAATGTAGAAATGTATAACTTCTTAAAGATTATATACTGACCCTGGCCTGGAGGTCTAGGTGGCCCAGTGAATGGCCTCTTGGTCTGCTGCTGTTGATGATGCTGTGCTTGGAAAGGCCTCTTCCTCTGTGCCTCAGCATGCAGATCCTTCAGCGTCTGCTCGGATCTAAAGGCTCTCTTCAGTGCAGTGGCATAGTCTGCAGGGTCCGGCATCCGCACATCCCTGCGAATAGCGGGGCTCAAACCATCCAAGAAATGCTGCAACTTCTCAGCGGGATCATCGGCGATGAGGGGCGAGAAATGGCAACCCCTGTCGAACTTCTTCACATACTCTGCTACAGAAATGTCTCCCTGTCGGAGGTTCCTAAACTCCCTCTTCAGCCTCGCATGTACGTCCGATGTAAAGTACTTGTCATAGAAGATCTTCTTGAACTCCTCCCAAGTCATAGAGTCCACATCCACTGTCTTTTCTGCCCCTTCCCACCAGAGCACAGCGTCATCCTTCAGCTGGAAGATGGTGCAACTGACCCGAGCAGCATCCTCCAGTCGCATGTACCTAAAGATCGTCTCTAAAGTCCTGACCCATCCCTCAGCCACGAATAGATCGGTGGTACCGGTAAACTCCGGTGGCCCCATCTCGTGGAACTTCTCATATGGCATCTCGGTCCTGGCTGCCTGTGCAATCTCGACTTTCTGTCTCAAAATTTGTGCAAGTCCAGCTAGAACCTGCTCGCTGAAGCTCAACGGTGGTGGTGGAGGTGGGGTAACTTGTCGTCTGGAAGGCATCTGGGGTTTGTAATGAATTTCACTACTTAATCTCAACATGCCTCAAGAAAAACAATATATGCAAACATATAACCTCAAGACATAATCACATCAATATCTCAAAATAATAAACATGAACTGGAAGTAATTGGACAATGATATAAAGCAGTCAAACATTAAGACTTACAGACTTCGAGGCGAGACTCCTTGAGTTTCTTGCAGTCAGCTGTAGGCACAA
>KV005676.1:141048-156333 GCA_001598015.1 Dorcoceras hygrometricum
ATCTCGATCTCAGCCTCATCTGCACCATCCAAGCATAGTGAGTCTAACGACTCAACAAGTACAAAACTGAGGTAACGAGTACTAAATAATACATGCACATGCATTAAAATATTTCTACTTAAAATAGTTTCTTGACTTAAAAGGTATGCATTAAAAACAATTCCATGCTCAAAGTAAATAAAAATCTTTGCATAAATAAAAAATGAATTTCTAAAACATTTTTCCTCATGAATTCCGTTCCTCGACTGTGGTTCCTCAACCTCAAGTCGCTTGATCAAGCTAATAAACACTAGTACTAGGTTGGAAAGGCACTCCAGTACATATCTGAAGCCCAGACCCATCAAGTTGGAAAGGCACTTCAGTGCTTATCTGAAGCCCAGACCCATAATTTTTGATATGGCAAGCGGAATGCTCCCGACCCCATATCCGTCATAGAAAAACCACAACCAAGTCCTATCATTCAACAAAAATCATTTTCCTCATTCTTGCCTCCATCATTTTCTAAAAAATCAATAAATAAATAAATTTCATAATCTCATCAACATTCTGCCCATAAATACTTTTAAAGGTAAACATTTTCGCTTTAAATCGTCAAACATGCTAAAAATCATTTTCTAGGCATTTAATTTTCATAAAATGTCCAAAAATCTCATAAATTCCAAAAATGCTTAAAAACAGTTCATAATATTCTTAAAGTGTGGAGGAGTAGCACTTTTATCAATTTAAATAGCAACTTTAAGTATTCCTTAAAAACACAACTCTTGCCATTAATCTACCAAATTTTTCCTAAATTACCCTCACTAATCAACCTAATTATCCCTAAATTACCCTCACTAACCTACCACCCTTATACAAAACTAAACCTAGTGCACGCCTCCCTCCCCCATAATCCATTGTGCACGCCTCCCCTCCCCCCAAAACCCTCAATCATGTCGCCCCTCTCCCTCTACCATTGCCTCTCCATTTTTGTGGTGGCTTGAAGCTTCTCCCTTGGCTTAGTGTGGTGTTCCTTGTCTTCCTCAAAGCCTACATCACCTCTTGGTTGTAAGTTCTTACAAAGAAAGGCAAGTACAAAGCTTCCTTGAATGCACCTTTTAAGCCTATGTATATATGTGTGATTGTTTATGTTATGTTGATTGGATGAACCCATTTTTCTGCATATCATGTTGTATAATGTAATTCATTCATGTATTTTTGCAGCCAAGAATGGATCTGGACGTGGAGTAGAGGGTTGGTGTCGAGAGGAAATGAGATCTAGGCGTGGGTGGTGAGTCACAGCTTCTTCCTCGTTTTCCTTGGCTTCGGGTGGGCATGCAAGGTCCAAGCATGGCTGGAAACAGCCTCTGGACAGAGCATGGTTAGCCTTGAGGCCAAGGGAAGGGGAGGCAGCCTAGGTCGTGGGTTTCATGCTCGCATGACGGCTAGGGTTTGTGGAAGGAGGAAGAGTCTTGTATGGACTAGGTTCAGGTCTAGAGGGGTTAGGAAGAGGTCTAAGAGTCATCCATGGGTTGTTTGAGGGGTTGGCCAAGCGCTGGAGTCAAGGGAAGGGGCTGGTTCAAAGTGGTGTCCCTAGCCTCTCCCAGATTTATTCCTGTGTGCGACCAGTAGGGTTGCGAGCGTCAGTGCGGTCACCTCAGATGTCGTTTTCGAATTCGGTTTGTTCCAGCAGTTAGCCCATCGAGTTCGGTTAAATGGGTCCAATTTTGAGGTCATTTGGTTAAGAAATGAATTTTTTATTATTTTACGTTTTGTCGCGCGATGTGGTTCCTTTCGGGGCATTTTCGGGAAAGTTGGGAAATTGAGTCATAGGGGCTGCCAAAATTCATGAATGACATTACTAGGTGTTTTAAGGATATTATGAACTGTTTTTAAGCATTTTTGGAATTTATGAGATTTTTGGACATTTTATGAAAATTAAATGCCCAGAAAATGATTTTTAGCATGTTTGACGATTTAAAGCGAAAATGTTTACCTTTGAAGTATTTATGGGCAGAATTTTCATGAGGTTATGAAATTTATTTATTTATTGAGTTTTGAGAAAATGATGGAGGCAAGAATGAGGAAAAATGATTTTTGTTGAATAATGGGACTTGATTGTGGTTTTCTATGACGGATATGGGGTCAGGAGACGTTCCGCTTGCCATACCAAAAATTATGGGTATGGGCTTCAGATAAGCACTGAAGTGCCTTTCCAACTGACGGGTCTGGGCTTCAGATAAGTACTGGAGTGCCTTTCCAACCTAGTACTAGTGTTTATTAGCTTGATCAAGCGACTTGAGGTTGAGGAACCACAGTCGAGGAACGGAATTCACGAGGAAAAATGTTTTAGAAATTCATTTTTTATTTATGCAAGAATTTTTAGTTATTTTGAGCATGAAATTTGTTTAATGCATACCTTTTAAGTCATATTATTTTAAGTAGAAATATTTTAATGCATGTGCATGTATTATTTAGTACTCGTTATCTCAGTTTTGTGCTTGTTGAATCTTTAGACTCACTATGCTTGTATGGTGCAGATGAGGCTGAGATCGAGATTGAGGGGCAGGATTCCTGAGCGGATTGCAGTCGGATTTGGCACCTACCCAGCGACCTCTTGTTTCCGCTTAACACTTTCAGTCTTTTAGCATTTGTCGACTTGTTTTGAGAAAAGCATATTTTTCTTATGCATGGGGATTTTTATGACTTAGCCAAATTTTAGCTATCATGCACGTTTATTTTATTGTTTAAGACTTTTATTATTCTTAGAAACCTTATGACAATGACTTACTATTATTGCTTCATTTATAAATATTTTTATTATCTATCATGTGGGAGTTGGTATATAAAGAGAAAACAAATATTCCTAGTATTTTCTTTTCCGCATTTATGATCTCTTTTAAATTAAATATAATTTAAGAAGTGAGGGACGTTACAGACAAGTACCACTCGTGCTTCTACGATCAACTCTACATCCTACGTAGTCTGCATCACTGTAACCGATTAGTTTAAAGCTGAAGTCTTTGGGATACCAAAGACCCACATTGAAAGTTCCTTTAAGATATTTTAAGATCCGCTTTACTGCAATATAATGAGATTTCTTTGGCTCCGCTTGGAATCTAGCACACATACAGACAGCAAACATGATGTCTGGTCTGCTAGCTGTTAAGTATAGTAGAGAGCTTATAATACCACGATATAGAGATACCTCAATGGCAGGTCCAGCTTCGTCTTTGTCTAGCTTGATTGATGAGCTCATTGGGATCGCTGCTGCTGAACAGTTGTCCATGCCAAATTTTTTCAACAGTTCTTTCGTGTATTTTGCTTGATTAATGAAGATTCCATTGTCAAGCTGTCTCACTTGAAGTCCTAGAAATAATGTTCATCTCAAATTTGTCTTGCATCAACTTAGAGAACTTCTGGCACAGTTTGGGGTTAGTTGACCCAAATATAATATCATCTACGTAAATCTGTACTAACAAGACATGATCAGATTTGACAAATTTAAATAGTGTCTTATCAACAGTGCCTATTGTGAAGTCATGCTCAATAAGAAACTTAGACAGTGTATCATACCAAGCTCTGGGTGCTTGCTTCAACCCATAAAGAGCTTTATCCAGTTTATAAACATAATCTGGATATGTATGATTTACGAAGCCAGGAGGTTGTGCAACATACACTTTCTATGTTAAGACGCATTAAAAATGCACTCTTAACATCCATTTGAAAAACCTTAAAGTCTTTATATGCAGCATAAGAAAGAAAATGTGAATGGCTTCTAGTCTAGCTACAGGTGCAAAAGTTTCATCAAAATCTATGCCTTCCATTTGTCTAAAACCTTGAGCAACTAGTCTAGCTTTACTACTCCATCTTCATTCAATTTGTTCCTCCTGCATTGCATCTATCCAGCTTGGGTCTGCTAAGGCTTCTTCTATCTGCTTAGGTTCTATATGCGATAAGAATGCTGAATCAAAGTGATCATGCATAAGATGGCTTCGTGTGCGACCAGGAGAATTAATGTTACCTATGACCTGCTCGGGTGGATTATTTCTGTTCCACCAGAGATCAGATCCGATTGGGTTTGCTCCCTGTTCAGCTTCGATGTTTGGCTGGATGGTCGCATCTGGGTTTTCAGACATCAATTGATAAGATCCTTGTCCCAGATTTGAGCCAGATGCCATATGATGAGATGTACCCGCATCTTGTGCGTCAGATGTTGATTGATGTACTATGGGATCTGTTTGTGCAACATCTTGAGCATTGGTTGCTTCAGTTCCAGCAGCTGGCATGCTTGAAGAGATCTGATCCTGCGTTGGGTCAACGTTAGTCAAATCAATGACAACTGAATTACCTGTCAGATCTGCTTGATCGTTGTTGTGCGGTGTGTCCAGCTCAGGTTGTATCTCTGCTGAGTATCTTTGTTGTGGCACGTCATCATTTGAGTCATCAAGGCTGGATGATTCTAGACGTGTGCACAAATCATTGAGGCTCGCAGCTGAGTTGGATCTGAAGCTTGTCTCATCAAAGACAACGTGTGCTGATTCTTCAACTATCAGACTTCGATTGTTGAACACTCTGTAAGCTTTGCTAACAACTGAATATCCTAGAAACAGACATGCATCAGATTTTGCATCAAAAGCTGTTAGGTGCTTCTTACCATTATTATGAATGAAACATCTGCACCCAAACACCCTGAAATATGATATGTCAGGTTTCTTGCCACTCCAGATCTCATAAGGGGTTTTGTCGTGTAACTTATTGATCATTGATCTGTTCTGAGTGTAGCAAGTTGTATTAACTGCTTCTGCCCAGAATTTTTGAGAAATGCCGGAGTAAGCAATCATAGATCTCGTAGATTATTTTAAAGCGCGGTTTCTCCTCTCAACCAGCCCGTTCTGTTGAGGGGTTCTAGCTGCAGAAAGCTCATGCTTTATCCCTATGTCATCCAGATAAGAAGATAATTTTTTTAAAAAAAACTCGGTACCACGATCACTTCTTATCCGGTTGACTGTACAAGATCTGTCATTTTGTAAGCATTTTAAAAGCCGAATCAGTTGGTCAGCGGTATCAGATTTTGATTTTAAAAACAACACCCAAGTGAATTTTGTAAAATCATCCACAACAACTAGGGTGTTATTTGTTCCCTCTAAGCTCGTTACGGGAATGGACCAAAGAGATCCATATGTAAAAGCTCTAGGCTTCGGGAAGAACGTTTACCGTCTTTCTTTTTAAAAGTAGAACGGATTTGTTTATCAAGCTGACATGCGGCACAGATCTTGTCCTTAGAAAAATTGATTTTAGGCATACCAGAAACCAGTTCATGCTGACTCAATTTGGCAAGCGTTTTAAAGTTCAGATGATTCATTCGCTGATGCCACAGCCAGCTCTTGGAAGAGTCAGCTGCAAGACAGATCTGTTCAGATTCCATTTGCTCTGACCAATTGATTACCTACCAATACAGTCAGACCATTTGGACTCTGAACTGTGCAAGTGTGCTTTTGGAAACTAACTGTGTAACCCTTGTCACACAGCTGAATTATACTAATTAAATTGTAACACAGATTTTCAACAACTAAAATATCAGATATTGAAATTTTATCATGGGTAAGCTTGCCCTTACCCACAGTGTTACCATGTGAGTTATCACCAAAAATGATTTTCGCTCCTTTGTGAGGTGTCACATCTGATAGCAGCTTTGGGTCTCCTGTCATGTGACGTGCATAGCCGCTATCCAGATACCATATGATTGACACATCTACAGTTTTGTACCTATTGTCCTGCAATCACGAAACAATTTTGTCCATAAGGGCGTGTGTAGAAATATGGTGAGATCTGTTGAGCTTTGGCTTAGTATGTGGACCATTCAGATCTCTTCGGGGCTGAACCTTTCTCCAAACAGATTTGACCTTCTTAGGACCACGCCTGGGCTGGTGTGGAACAGACGACTTAGAGCCAGCTCTCTCTTTCTATTTGTCAAGTCTGTTCTTTAGCCAGCTTGGCTTAGAGTTCTCAGGTCTGATATATCCAATACCAGCTTTTCCTTTTTGGTTCAGTTGCCCAGAGGTCTGGTCATCATACTTTACCGACTCACAAGTGTTGTGTATCACACTGGCTTTGACAAAATTCATCTTTTTGAGCTTGTCATATACCATATTTGACAGAGTACAGGTCTCTCCAGAGCTGCTTTCTCCACCATTGAAACCTAAGCCAGATTTATCATTTAATGGCTTTTGGGCTTCATGCAGCTTGCTTAGAGAAACAGAAGATTGGGTTCAGGAGCTCATCACCAGATTTAACCTTTCGTTTTCAGATTCGAGCTCACATGATCTTAATCTCAACGATTCATTCTCAGTCTTCAGCTTACTCAACTCGATTTGTAAACTGTCAGTTTCACCAAGTTGAATGGTGCTTGGTTCCACTGAGCTATTTTTCAAATCCATGTTTTCAGCTTTGACTTCCTCGAATGTTTGAGAAAGCTTCTTGTACTCATGGACCATTTCATTGAGTGCGTTAATTAGGTCCTCTCGTGTGAATTCAGTGTTTGAGAAATCAAATACCTCGTCATCAGAAGGTTGATTAGCCATCAGGCAGTGAACTTCCTCCTGTTCACTATCGCTTGATGAAGAGCTGCTTGATGAGGAATCGTAGTCTGAGTCTGCCCAGTTTTTGTTGCTTTCTTCTGCAACAAGCACTTTTCTATCATTCTTTTGGTTGGGTCTTTTGTCAGATCTTGTCCTCATCCTTCTCTCTTTTGATCTTTCCTTGGATCTATCGTCCTTCTTCTCATCCCTTTTGGGTCTTTCCTCCATCTTTGGCCTATTACAGTCTGCAGCAAAATGACATGGACGACCACAATTGTAACAGTTCATATCAGTAGACAATTTTTCAGATTTGTTATAATTAAAAGAAGGGTTTTGAGATCTTCTCAGGTATTTCCCAAACTTCTTGACGAAGAGGGACATGACGTTGTTGCTCAGCTGATCTACAGATTTTCTTGGTGAGCACTGTTCTGATGTTGTTGCAACTAGAGCTTTAGTTGGTTGAGATGTCGACGGTCCTGCCTCAGATCTTGTTTCTAATTCAAACTCATACGCCTTCAGATTCACAAACAGATCATGAAGCTCCAATTTTTTTAGGTCCTTAGACTCTCGCATAGCCATCGTCTTTACATCCCACTCCCTGGGCAGCGCTCGCATCACTTTAAGTGCCAACTCTCGGTTGCTGTATTCCTTGCCCAAACTTGTAAGCTCTATCACCACAGCACTGAAGCGCTCATCGAACTCAGCCATGGTCTTTCCATCTCGCATCTTCGTCGACTCATACTTCTGTTGTGCAAGAGTAAGCTTATTTTCCTTGGTCTCATCTTTTCCCTCGCAGATTTGAATCAGCAGATCATGAAGCTCCAATTTTTTTAGGTCCTTAGACTCTCGCATAGCCATCGTCTTTACATCCCACTCCCTGGGCAGCGCTCGCATCACTTTAAGTGCCAACTCTCGGTTGCTGTATTCCTTGCCCAAACTTGTAAGCTCTATCACCACAGCACTGAAGCGCTCATCGAACTCAGCCATGGTCTTTCCATCTCGCATCTTCGTCGACTCATACTTCTGTTGTGCAAGAGTAAGCTTATTTTCCTTGGTCTCATCTTTTCCCTCGCAGATTTGAATCAGCTTTTCCCAAATCTCCTTTGCTGTGGCACAGGTTTTGATTTTGCTGAACATGTTTTTATCCAGCGTCTTATATAGAATATCTCTGGCCACATTGTCCAAGTTCGATTTCTTCTTCTCCTCAGTAGTTTATTCATATCTTCTATTTTCTACCCATTCTGGTGCTCCAGCAGATATGGCTATAGCAGTGTTTGCCTTCATTATCTTTATAGGTACATCTGTAATGACTGTCCACATATCATCATCTTGTGCTGCCAAGTGCGCTTGCATCCTTATCTTCCAATCATCATAGTCTTCCTTCGAAAACATAGGAATTTTGTTGTGTGAGTTAGACATATTGAAATATATAAAGCGTAAGCAACATACTGTTCAATAACTGAGATTCGCAGGCTCTGATACTGTTGGTCCGGTTTTAAAAAAAAAGGATCAAATGAACTTAGCAGGCGCTGCTTAGAAAGATTAGAAAATATTGCGCGCTGCTATCTAGATAATGAGGTGCAATACCTCTGGTTCTTGAACATAAAAAAAACAGAGCACCAGAGACAGATCTGGTATGTTAATAAAACATGCGGAAAACACCAGAACTGAATCCTAATATTTTAAAACAACTCAAACAGATTTATGTACAACATAAATCTGTTCGACTGTGCAAGTGTGCTAACTGTATGCATGCTAAATAAAATGCAAGTGTTGAATGAGTATGCGAAATGAATAACAGAATACAATACTCAGCATATTTGTTTCTGGAAGTTCGGACTTCAATGTCCTACATCTCCCCTTCTTCCACCTCGGAAGGCTCCACTAGAATATTTGATCTATACAACATGTACAGACCCAATCCCGCAACCAGCAGCTGTGAGAACTCCTAGAAACTACCAGCCATCGGCTGTTCACTCAGAACTTGTTTAACGTCTCTGTTCAAAGACTACATACACAGAGTTTTACGTCATCGTGCTTGGACGGAAACTGATTTGCATTTGGGTTTTGATTCACTCGCTAATCAATTTAGCTCAACTCATGAAATGTGCGAGTGAATCTGTGTGTGAGATTGTTACAATAAAACGCTCAACTCTCTGTTTCTCACACACTAGGGAAATTATCTACACAAGCTAATACTAGCTCAGCTGTCAACTGCAATTAAGCTTTCTCTAGTATGATAGTTGACAGCTTCGCTTCAGGTTCATCTTCCCTTTGATTGTTGTCTTCTACTGATTTTATCTTTTCTGTGCAACAACAACTCTCTCAACAATACTCTCTCGGCCTCAGCAGCTCTTCTTCAATGGCGTTCATATAAGCCTTTGTTCAAATTAAATCCGTTGGACACAAATTCTTCCCGTTCAAATGTGTTCTGTAAAGTACCGACAGGGATTGTCCTTTGTGTCCTTTCTTTTGCAGGCCATTTTGTCGTCTTCAACATTTGAATTAAGCTCAGCAGTTGACATCCAGCTTTAGTGAATCTTCATAATAATTCGTCAACTGCTTCGCTACTGGTTCCAGACTTCAACTATTGCGACTGGTTGTAACTCTCCATTCTTTACGCCTGGACACTCTGTCTCTTGCGACTGGATTCTTTGTCTACTGGATCACAAATCTTCACTACGTCTGCTTTTCCTGCGACTGGATTTCCTGCGACTGGATATGCAAAGCACTGTAGCTCACGACTGGATGCACTGTAGCTTGCGACTGGGTGCACAGTAGCTTGTGACTGGTACATCATCTTGCGACTGGATTACCCAACGACTGGTTATATATAACGATGTAGCTCTCGACTGGATGTACTGTAGCTTCCTGCTGGTTATTTTCATCGCAAAGAGCATATGCTGAATCTTACCGCGAAGGCAAAACTCTGTCGTATCAACTTATTCAAGCGACATCGTTTTTCTATCGCTAACTTCAAGTATCAACTGCTGGTTGCACTGTAGCTCTCTGCTATTTTCTGACGTCACTGCTGACTTCATCATCGCTGATCCAACTCTTGCGCTTCTCTTCACAACTGCTGATTGTGATGACATCACTGCTGATGTCATCATCGCTGATCCAACGCTTCTTGTCAACTGCTGATACTGCTGACGTCATCATCGCTGCTCATAGCTTCCTCCAGTAGATATGCTGACGTCATCATCGCTGATTCCAGATCTTGAGCTACTGATTCCAGACTTCTACTGTTCATCTTCTTCTTCGACATTTCTCCAGTAGACTTCATAGTTTCTGTTCCAGCTGGTTCACGCTCTCTTAGCAATAATCACATCTGCTGGTCTAATATGGCCTCCGCCTGATTACGAACAACTGATCCAACTTTGGACGTCTCCATTGCTAATCCAGCTGTCGTCTATGTGATGAATCAAACCAGCTGTGAACTTTATCTTTTACCATCGACTGGACAGATTCCTACTGCTCATCTTCTTTGTGCAATTACTTTTTCCTGTTGATATCTGCACACTTCGTAGATTTGTTAGAAACACAATAATAAGTTTTGTGTAATTCAAAATTCAAAAGCGCCTTTGTATATCTTGAGTGTTCTTAGGAGTTCAGTGAGTATGCAAGGCTTGGAATATTTTTGTGATGAAAGGCTCTCAGTGAGTATGCAAGAGCGTTATGATAGCATAGAAAGCTTCGTTAATGGTTGAGAATGACCGAGAGCTTCTCCATTTGAATTCTTCAGCTATTTATACTCTTTGTCTTCAATGATCAATAAATGTAGCCAGTAGAGATAAGCTCCTTTGCATATCTTCATCGTATCAAAGCATTTAATGCTCCATTAATGACATGCAAAAGGTAAACTGCGCTTGTCAGGGCTAAAATGACTTATATTCCAAAGCTGGTAATCATCGTATCAAGCACTGATAGGATCAATGTGGTTCGAAAAATAGCTGTAGGAGTTCAGAAGGGGGGGTTGAATGAACTCGCAGGTATTTTAAATTTTCGAAACCTTTTTAAAATAAGTTTTACAAGCACCCGCTTAACTTAAATCCGAGTTACCAGATTTAAGATATCTCAGTCCAAAGGCTGATTTATTGGCGAACAATATATGTGTGGAAATAAGCCAATCAATCAGTGAACAGTATAACGCAATAAATAAATGCGATAATGTAAAAGTTTAAGGGATAAGAGATTTGTTTATGGAAGTTCGGATATCAATATCCTACGTCTCCCCTTCTTTCTTTTCAGGAAGGTTCCACTAGAAGATTTGATGGTTACAGGCCTTCTGCAAACACCCTTGTTAGGACCCAAGGATCATATCTCACCCGAGAGCTAAACTAATCAACGCAAAACCGAGAGATCTGATCCAATAAAATAAGGCGAGATAGCGAGCGCTGCTACTTGTTAAATATTTTGCGCTGCTATTATGAGGTGCAATACCTCGGGTTCTTGAACATAAACATGTTGGCGCAGTGTTGGATCCGGATCCCGTTTCCCGGGGTGTTAGGACCGGTTAAACACTTAGCAACGCTGCTTTGACAGATTTTAAAGCTTTTGCGCTGCTAATTAAAAGATGAGGTGCAATACCTCTGGTTCTTGAACACTAAAAGCAAGAGCACCGGAGACAGATCTGGTATGATTTAAATCATGCGGAAAACACCAGAACTGAATCCTATATTTTTAAACAACTCAAACAGATTTATGTACCATATAAATCTGTTCGACTGTGCAAGTGTGCTAACTGTGTATGCCATCAAATGTGTTATGCGATGCTAAGATAAATGCAAGTGCTGAAATCTTAAAGAATACAATACTCAATCGATTTGTTTCTGGAAGTTCGGACTTCAATGTCCTACGTCTCCCCTTCTTCCTCCTCGGAAGGTATCACTAGAAGATTTGATCTATACAACATGTACAGACCCAATCCCGCAACCAGCAGCTGCGAGAACTCCTAGACTCTACCAGCCCTCGGCTGTTCACTCAGAACTTGTTTAACGTCTCTGTTCAAAGACTACATACACAGAGTTTAACGTCTTCGTGCTTGGACGGTAACTGTTTGAATTTGGGTTTTGATTCACTCGCTAATCAATTTAGCTCAACTCACGAAAAGTGCGAGTGAATCTGTGTGTGAGATTGTTACAATGAAACGCTCAACTCTCTGTTTCTCATACACTAGGGAAAAGCTCCACACAAGCTAATTCTAGCTCCGCTGTCAACTTCAATTAAGCTTTCTCTAGTATGATAGTTGACAGCTTCGCTTCTGATTCATTTTCCCTATGCTGGTGCACTGTGCAACCAATGTATTTTGCAACCGCCCTTCTCTTCAATGGCGTTGTCTTCGTATATAAGGCCTCTGTTCCAATTCAATCCGTTGGACACAAATTCTTCCCGTTCAAATGTGTTCTTGAAAGTACCGACAGATTGTCCTTTGTGTCCTTTCTTTTGCAGGCCTTTTTGTCGTCTTCAACATTTGAATTAAGCTCAGCAGTTGACATCCAGCTTTAGTGACTCTTCGAAATTCGTCAACTGCTTCGCTACTGGTTCATTCTTCAATCACTGCGACTGGTTTCTTTGACGACTGGATACTTTGCGCCTGGTTGCAACTCTTCGCTACTTCTGCTTTTCTTGCGTCTGGATACCATGTCGACTGGATATGCAATAGCACTGTAGCTCACGACTGGATCCACTGCGACTGGTACATCATCTTGCGACTGGATGCATAGCAACAGCTGGTTCATTGTAGCTCACGACTGGATGTACTGTCGCTTTCTTCTGGATGTACTGTCGCTACCAACTGCTGGTTATAATCATCGCACAAACCATCTGCTGAATCTTAGCACGAAGGCAAAACGCTGTCGTATCAACTTATTCAAACGACATCGTTTTGCTATCGCTAACTTCAAGTTCTCTCGACTGGTTGCACTGTGGCTTGCGACTGATTATTCTTCCTGTGCGACGTCGCTTTATCTCTTGCGCTTGGATCAACCATCGACAGGTTCTACTGTAGCTTCCTGCTGATTGTGAAGTCACTGCTGATATCATCATCGCTTAGCTCTCCAGCTGGTCTTCTCGCACCAGCTGATCTTTCTTCATCTGCTGATCATGATGTCGTCACCAATGACATCATCATTGATGGTCCACTTAGATGTTCCAGCTGGTTCTGTTGGTCCCTGGAAATAGGATCAAAAGATCAGCAGCCGTGCATTTGAAATCCTTTAGAAATTTTCGCGCTGCTGATACTAATTGGAGCTGCAATAGCTCGTTGTTCTTGAACACTTAAAAATAATCACAAGAGCACCGGAGACAGATCTGGTATGATTTAAAAATCATGCGGAAAATACCAGAACTGAATCCAATATTTTAAAACAACTCAAACAGATTTATGTACAACATAAATCTGTTCAAGACTTGCGTGCTTGTGTGCTGCTGAAATGCAATGCTAAGCTGAACTGTTAATGCGAATGCTAAATACAAGCAAGTGCTGATATGTAAACGTGCAATGCGTGCTAAGTAAATATGCAATACAGAAAGCTTAAAGAACACAATACAGTACGCAGCATATTTGTTTCTGGAAGTTCGGATATCAACATCCTACATCTCCCCTTCTTCCACCTCGGAAGGATCCACTACTTCTCAAATGCACAACAGCCTCAACTGTGGCTTATTAACCATGATTTTATCATTGGATCTGTTGACAAGACACTATTTAAATTCATAAAGAGTGAACATGTCTTGCTCGTACAGATCTATGTTGATGACATTATATTTGGATCAACTAACCAAAAGCTTTTCGATAAATTTTCCAAGTTGATACAAGATAAATTTGAAATGAGTATGATGGGGGAGTTCACATTTTTCTTAGGATTGCAAGTTAAACAGAGATGGGATTTTCATCAATCAAGCTGAGTATACCAAGGAACTTCTGAAGAAGTTCGGTATGGAAAATTGTTCTTCAACCGACACTCCAATGAGTACCTCCATAAAGCTGGACAAAGATGAAGCTGGAACTGCCGTTGAGGTAACCATGTCTTGTGGGATGATTGGTTCGCTGTTATACCTCACAGTAAGCAGACCAGATATAATGTTCTCGGTCTGTATGTGTGCTAGGTTTCAAGCTGATCCAAAACAGTCTCACTACATGGCTGTTAAACGAATTCTCAAATATTTAAAAGGCACGCAAAATGTGGGTCTTTGGTATCCCAAAGACTCCAGCTTGAATTTAATTGGTTACAGTGATGCAGACTATGCAGGGTGCAAGATTGATCGCCGAAGCACAAGCGGGACTTGTCAATTTCTGAGTGACAGACTAATATCATGGTTTAGCAAGAAACAGACATCAATTGCTATGTCCACCGCCGAGGCAGAGTACCTTGCAGCCGGCAGTTGTTGCTCTCAAATGCTCTGGATACAACAACAACTTCGTGAATATGGCATTGATGCACAGGAGGCACCCATTTTTTGTGACAACACAAGTGCGATTGCGATCACTCACAATCCAGTGCTGCACTACAGAACAAAGCACATTGACATACAACATCACTTTATTCGTGACCATGTACTTAAGAATAATATCCGGGTGGAGCATGTGCCAACGGATCAGCAAGTAGCTGATATCTTCATCAAACCTCTACCGGACGCTAAGTTTTATTACTTTACAAACATTTTAGGTCTCCTTGATATGTCATAATTGTGTTATGTATGCACAAATTCAGGGGAACAAAATGAGCCAAATAGATAACAAAACAGGTCTGCTGGTTGTCTTCAAGCTGGTATGCGATCTGGACCAGCTTGGGACACATATAGTGTGACGTTATCATGGGGTTTGCCTTATTTGTTTTTCGTGCTGGTAAATAATATCGAACGGTTGAGAATGGGTTACTTCTGAAACACTTTTAAATCAGATGGTCATCTTTCCGGAATTTCAAAAGATTTTTAAACGTGATGATGACACGTGTCCAGAAAAACCCTTCTCTCTCTTCGCTCAAACAAAAACCACTCCACTTTACTTTTTGCCTTGAGTTTTCAAATTCTCGCGCATTCAAGCAAATTTTGCAAATAGTTTACTTGAATTCTCTGTGCTCACTCAGAACCATCTTGTACAAGTGCCACACACATAGATTGTTTATCTCATTTTCTGTGTCACGGACTCTTCTATTCACACACTCTGTTGTATTGAGCGATTGTTGTAAACATAACAGAGAGTGTAGAAGTGCTAGAATAGCAACGACCAGCTTAGAGCTAAGATTGTTGTATTGTGAACCAGATCGCGTGTCTGCGTTTCGTTGATTGATAGACACACAGCTTGTGAGCTTAGTGTGCAGTGTGTTGCTAGGAGTTCTCGTGGCTACTGGTTTCGGGAGTGGGTTTGTACAAAGGGTTGTATAAATCAAGTCTTCTAATATAAACCTTCCCATCAAGGAAGAAGGGGAGACGTAGGAGAATTTACTCCGAACTTCCAGAAACAAATTTCTCGTCTCTACAACTTTTACATTCACGCATTTGTTTAAATTGTTCAGCTGATTGAATCGTGTTCTTTCCGCATAAAAATCATTTTATTACACGAGACAATAGTAGACACTGAGAACCTTCCTAGCTGGTAACGCGGCTGGAAGTTTGCTTTAAAGCTGTAAAACCTTTCGAAATAATTTCAATCAAAAATTGGCAAGGAGTTCATTCATCCCCCCCCCCCCCGGAAACTCCAAATCTTCTTTTTTGTTCTCACTAA
>KV005676.1:185276-199530 GCA_001598015.1 Dorcoceras hygrometricum
AACTGGAAGGCTACACTGATTCTAGCTTCCAGTGTTACGTGGATGATTCGAAATCAACCTCTGGATTTGTATTCATGCTCAATGGTGGTGCTGTCTCTTGGAAGAGTTCCAAGCAAGACACCATCGCGGATTCAACCACTGAGGCTGAGTACATTGCAGCATCAGCTGCTGCTAAGGAGGCCGTTTGGAATATGAATTTCGTCCAAGAGTTGGGCGTCATTCCTAATGGAGTTGGTCCAGTCCCGGGGTACTGCGACAACACGGGTGCCGTTGCGCAAGCAAAGGAGCCTAGGTCTCACCAAAGATCCAAACATATACTGAGGAAATACCACATAATCCGGGATATTGTGGCTAGAGGTGACATAGCAGTTGAGAGAGTCGCCTCTGCGGACAACGTTGCTGATCCACTTACGAAGCCCTTGCCAGGACCCTTGTTTGAAAAACATCACGAAACAATGGGACTACGTCTGATGAGTAGTTGGCTTTAGGGCAAGTGGGAGATTGTTAGAGTAGATGCCCAACTAGGCAACTTGTGGCGTGTGGGTTCATAGACTCTTGTATGAAACGATCTTTATATATGATATTCGCATTTGTTTATGGCATTCTTTACTTTCATTGTGTTGTATGATGATTAACAATTGCGTTGAGTAAAGATCTAGAATGCGCTATAGTGTATGTTAGATGTGATAGTGGGTATGACGGCTATCATGAAACACATCTAATAGTCACTGTGTATTCTGAATTAGTTCCAGTCGATTGGGCGGTCAAAATGAGGATAAGGCCGCCCGAGCTCGAGACTAGTATCTGCGATGCGAAGTACCATGTTTCGTTGGTAGGGAACATTGTGATGTTCTGAGCATGTAGATAGATAGTGACCTGGTGATCTATCGAACTACCCTCGTTCGGACTTTCCAAGTGGTTACCATTTGTCGAGTGGATAAGTCCGAGGTCTTGGTTGTACTGATTAGTCCTCACGACTCGAAACGTCATTGAGACTCTACATGATAGGCGTCTCACTTTGACCCATTTTCCGACTCACTTGGGGTCATTAGGCGGCGGGATTGGGTGCGACCCCGATGCATGTAGGAGTCGATACATTGTTGTGGAGGATTCACCGCTCGTAGACATGCGTGGATATCCTATGTTATCTGAGGAGACGATAGTCTATAAATCTCTGGCCAGAGTACTAGAAGTGTTTTAGGTAAATGGGTTTACCTAGTTACACTCACGATGTCACTATTCTATCTACAAGATGTATGCATAGCTATCGGATCTATAGCGACTCTCGATTTACCAATGGTCGTTGATCTGATCGGGATATATGGATTGAAAGGACCGTATTGTACGCTAACCACGACCAACTGGTTCTTGCAGGCACTATCAGTGATACCTAGGGGATCATGGGGCGATGTTGCTAGACGCTCTTACCATGATCCGATGGGCGAGTCCGAAATTGTGATTCCGGAGCCACAATGGTTGTGGGCCCACGGCTAGCTGTATCCGTGAAACCATTGAGGGTCACACAAGTACTGGATTCAAGATTCCCGCACGGAAACTGAGCTCAATGTGTTGAGCATCTGAGGAGGATTTTGGGGAGTGCGACTTCCTAAAAGTCAACAGGGGTCAAATCGTGATTTCCCGCTGTTGAGGGGCAAAACGGTCATTTTTCTATTTAGGGTTTGATGATCTGAAAAATTGTTTTTCACATCATATTATTCAGTTTTGGAAACTGAGTCGATCGGTCCGATCTGATCGGCGATCGGAGTTGTAATGAAGTCGCAGTGATGGATATCGTCATTTGGAAACTGAGTCGATCGGTCCGATCTGATCGGCGATCGGAGTTGTAATGAAGTCGCAGTGATGGATATCGTCATTTGGACCCGGGCCTGATGGGCCGGTCCAAGTCCATTACTAATCTTATTAAAAGGGATTAAGGGCTTCATTATTAACAAGTAATAACTCACATACACACAACCCAAGAGCAATTCTCGGCCGCCTCCCCTCCTCACATACGTCACGGCCGCCGCCGGTTCCACGCGCCGCCGCCGCCGCCTTGCCTCGTCGGAATTTGTTCCAACCAACTTTTCGAGGAGTTTCCGTTCGTGCTGATCTCGTCAGGCCTTCTAGTGCAGGCTGACGAAGGAACCTTGCTTCCGGTCGTGGACCTGATTAGACGTAATCTACCGCCGCCTACCATGAAGAGCCAGTCTCCCTGTGATTCTGGTTGGAGCCAGGCACAAGTTGCCAGCAAGGTAACACCCCGAGAAACACCCTATGAATGGTTCATATTGTGTTATTTTGAATTGTATTGAACGTTTCCCGGCTTAATTTTGTTCTTCCGCTGCCTCTCCGGGAGACGGGATCCGGATCCGCCACGGTTCCCCAACATTTAGCTCAACTCACGAAATGTGCGAGTGAATCTGTGTGTGAGATTGTTACAATGAAACGCTCAACTCTCTGTTTCTCACACACTAGGGAAAAGCTCTACACAAGCTAATTCTAGCTCCGCTATCGACTGCAATTAAGCTTTCTCTAGTATGATAGTTGACAGCTTCGCTTCTGATTCATTTTCCCTATGCTGGTGCACTGTGCAACAAACGTATTCTGCAACCGCCCTTCTCTTCAATGGCGTCTTCGTATATAAGGCCTCTGTTCCAATTCAATCCGTTGGACACAAATTCTTCCCGTTCAAATGTGTTCTTGAAAGTACCGACAGGGATTGTCCTTTGTGTCCTTTCTCCTTTTTGTCGTCTTCAACATTTGAATTAAGCTCAGCAGTTGACATCCAGCTTTAGTGACTCTTCGAAATTCGTCAACTGCTTCACTACTGGTTCATTCTTCAATCACTGCGAATGGTTTCTTTGACGACTACTTTGCGCCTGGTTGCTACTCTTCGCTACTTCTGCTTTTCTTGCGTCTGGATACCATGTCGACTGGATATGCAATAGCGCTGTAGCTCTGTTAGAGTAGATGCCCAACTAGCCAACTTGTGGCGTGTGGGTTTATAGACTCTTGTATATGAAAGTCTTTATATATGATATTCGCATTTGTTTATGGCATTCTTTATCTTCATTATGTTTATATAATGTTAACAATTGGGTTGGATAAATACCTAGAATGCACCATAGTGTATGTTAGATGTGATAGTGGGTATGACGGCTATCATGAAACATATCTAATAGTTACTGTGTATTCTGAATTAGTTCCTAGTCGATTGGGCCGTCAAAATGAGGATAAGGCCGCCCGAGCTCGAGACTAGTATCTGCGATGCGAAGTACCATATTTCATTGGTAGGGAACATTGTGATGTTCTGATCATGCAGATAGATAGTGACCTGGTGATCTATCGAACTACCCTCGTTCGGACTTTTCAAGTGGTTACCATTTGTCGAGTGGATAAGTCCGAGGTCTTGGTTGTACTGATTAATCCTCACGACTCGAAACGGCATTGAGACTATACATGATAGGCGTCTCACTTTGACCCGTTTGCCGACTCACTTGGGGTCATTAGGCGGCGGGGTTGGGTGAGACCCCGATGCATGTAGGAGTCGATGCTTCGTTGTCGAGGATTCACCGCTCGCTTACATGCGTGGATATCCTATGCTATCTGAGGGGATAATAGTGTATAAATCTCTGGCCAGAGTACTAGAAGTGTTTTAGGTAAATGGGTTTACCTAGTTACACTCGTGATGTCACTATTCGATCTCCAAGATGTATGCATAGCTATCGGATCTCTAGCGACTCTCGATTCACCAATGGTCGTTGATCTGATCGGGATATATGGATTGAAAGGACCGTACTGTACGCTAACCGCGACCAACTGGTTCTTGTAGGAACTATCAGTGATATCTAGGGGATCATGGCGCGATGTTGCTAGGCGCTTTACCATGATCCGTTGGGCAAGTCCGAAATTGTGATTTCGGAGCCGCAATGGTTGTGGGCCCACGGCTAGCTGTATCCCTGAACCATTTAGGGTCACACAAGTACTGGATTCGTGATTCCCGCATGAAAATTGAGATCAATGTGTTGAGCATATGAGGAGAATTTTAGGGACTGCAACTTCCTAAAAGTCAACAGGGGTCAAATTGCGATTTCCCGCTGTTGAGGGGCAAAACTGTCATTTTGGACTAAGTAATCTGAAAATTTGTTTTCGCATCATAATATTCAGTTTTGGAAAGTGAGTCTATCGGTCCGATCTGATCGTCGATCGAAATTATGATGAAACCACGGTGATGCAGATGAACCGAATGTTCATACGTTGGACTGGGCCCGCCCCAGGTCCAATGGGCCGGTTCAAGCCCATCACACCTATACATAGTCTTGAGCCTAGGGTTGCACAAGAGCTTGCATCATAACAAACCCTAGCTCACATAGCCGCCTCCTCTCCCACACACGCCGACCGCCCGCCGTCGTCCGATCTTCGCACGATTGGACTTGTTCTGATCCGTGCGACGAGGTGATTCCGTTCGTGATAAAATCCATCAGCCTTCTAGTGCAGGCTGATCGGAGGAATATCAAATCCGGTCGTGGACTTGATTAGACGTAATCTACCGCCGCCTACCGTGAAGTGCCGGTTTCCTCGTGAAACTGGTCGGAGCCAGGCGCCTAGACGCCAGCAAGGTAACAATCAAAGAACCCCCTATAAATGGTTTGTTGATTTGTTGTATTGTATTTAACATTTCCCGGCGCTAATTTTAAACTTCCGCTGCGCCACCGGGAGACGGGATCCGGATCCGCCACCGCTTTCCCCAACAAGCTCGCGACTGGATCCACTGCGACTGGTACATCATCTTGCGACTGGATGCATAGCAACAGCTGGTTCATTGTAGCTCACGACTGGATGTACTGTCGCTTTCGTCTGGATGTACTGTCGCTACCAACTGCTTGGTTATAATCATTGCACAAACCATCTGCTGAATCTTAGCGCGAAGAAAAAACGCTGTCGTATCAACTTATTCAAACGACATCGTTTTGCTAACGCTAACTTCAAGTTCTCTCGACTGGTTGCACTGTGGCTTGCGACTGATTATTCTTCCTGTGCGACGTCGCTTTATCTCTTGCGCTTGGATCAACCATCGACTGGTTCTACTGTAGCTTCCTGCTGATTGTGAAGTCACTGCTGATATCATCATCGCTTAGCTCTCCAGCTGGTCTTCTCGCACCAGCTGATCTTTCTTCATCTGCTGATCATGATGTCGTCACCAATGACATCATCATCGATGGTCCACTTAGATGTTCCAGCTGGTTCCCTTTTGATGTTCCAGCTGGTCCATCTTCCTCTTCTAGCGCTTGCAGCTGGTTCTTATCATTCCAACTAGTTCACTATGCTCCAGCTGGTTCAACTTGGCCTCCTCCTGATTACAAACAACTGACTCAACTTTGGACGTCTCCATTGCTAATCCAGCTGCCGTTTACAATGATTAACCAAACCAACTGCTGAACTTTATATTGTAAACCTTCGACTGGACAGACTTCTACTGCTCATCTTCTTTGCGCAATATACTTTTTCTGTTGATATCTGCACACTTCGTAAATTTGTTAGAAACACAATAATAAGTTTTGTGTAATTAAAAATTCAATCTGGATCTGTTGACACAGATCCATCACGGGGCGCAGCGGAATTTTAAAATTTTTGCACCGGGAATCGCTCAATACATAAAATTTATTCAATAAAACATACATAGGATGTTTAATGAATGTTACCTTGCTGGCGTCTAGGCGCCTGGCTCCGACCAGATTCACAGGGAATCCGGCACTTCAATGTAGGCGGCGGTAGATTCTCCTTAATCAGGTCCATGACCGGAAACACGAGTCCTTCGTCAGTCTGCACTAGAAGAACTGACGAATTTGCCATGGACGGAATCTCCTCGTCGACGTGATCAGAACAAGTCCGATCACGAAGCAAACGGACGACGGCGGCGCGGCGGTGGCGCGGCGGCCGTGAGGGAGTTTGGAGAGGAGGGGCGGCGCAAGCTAGGGTTTGGTGTGAGTTGTGATGTTATGTTGTAGCCCTAGACCAAGTCTAGTAAATAAAGATGATACATGGGCTTGAACCGGCCCAATGGACTTGGGTCAGGCCCAGGTCCATATGAACATTTGGTTCATTCCTATCACCGCGGCTTCATCATAACTTCGATCGACGATCTGATCGGAACGATCAACATTGTTTCCAAAACTGAGTATTATGATGTGAAAACAATTTTTCAGACCACCTAGTCCAAAATTGGGGTTTAACCCCTCAACTTTAGGGAAATTGCAATTTGACCCCTGTTGACTTTTAGGAAGTCGCACTCCCTAAATTCCTCCTCCTATGCTCAACACATTGAGCTCAGTTTCCGTGCGGGAATCGTGAATCCAGTACTTGTGTGACCCTCAATGGTTCAGGGATACAGCTAGCCGTGGGCCCACAACCATTGTGACTCCGAAATCACAATTTCGGACTGACCCATCGGATCATGGTAAAACGCCTAGCAACATCACCCCATGATCCCCTAGGTATCACTAATAGTGCCTGCAAGAACCAGTTGGTCATGGTTAGCGTACAGTACGGTCCTTTCAACACATATATCCCGATCAGATCAACGACCATTGGTAAATCGAGAGTCGCTAGAGATCCGATAACTATGCATACATCTTGGAGATCAAATAGTGACATCGCGAGTGTTACTGGGCAAACCCATTTACCCAAAACACATCCAGTACTCTTATTACACTATTATCTCCTCAGATAGCATAGGATATTCACACATAAAAGCGAGCGGTGAATCCTCGACAACAAAGCATCGACTCCTACATGCATCGGGACCTCACCCAATCCCGCCACCTAATGACCCCAAGTGAGTCGGTAAACGGGTCAAAGTGAGGTGCCTATCATGTAGAGTCCCAATGACATTTCGAGTAGTGAGGACTAATCAGTACAACCAAGACCTCGGACTTATCCACTTGACAAATGGTAACCACTTGGAAAGTCCGAACGATGGTAGTTCGATAGATCACCAGGTCACTATCCATTTGCATATTTCATAAATAAATATCGTTATACACAAGAGTCAATAAAACCCACACGCCACAAGTTCGCTAGTTGGGCATCTACTCTAACAAAACAGAGCACCGAAGACAGATCTGGTATGTAATAAAAACATGCGGAAAACACCAGAACTGAATCCTAATTTTAAAACTAACGCAAAAAGATTTCTGTTAAACAATACGAATGATGCGTGTGACTGTGAAATCTGTTTGCTATGTGCAAGTGTGATTTCTGTTATACGTGCGTGCTAAAATAAATGCAAGTGCGGAGTACTGTAAATAAATAAAAGAATACAATACACTGCTATTTGTTTCTGGAAGTTCGGATATAAAAATCCTACGTCTCCCCTTCTTCCGTCTCGGAAGGTTCCACTAGAAGATTTGATCCGCAGACCCAATCACCGAGCCTTATCGTTATACACAAGAGTCAATAAAACCCACACGCCACAAGTTGGCTAGTTGGGCATCTACTCTAACAATCTCCCACTTGCCCTAAAGCCAACTACTCATCAGACGCAGTCCCATTGTTTCGTGATGTTTTTCAAACAACGGTCCTGGCAAGGGCTTCGTAAGTGGATCAGCAATGTTATCTGCAGAGGCGACTCTCTCGACTGCTATGTCACCTCTAGCCACAATATCCCGGATTATGTGGTATTTCCTCAGTATATGTTTGGATCTTTGGTGAGACCTAGGCTCCTTTGCTTGCGCAACGGCACCCGTGTTGTCGCAGTACACCGGGACTGGACCAACTCCATCAGGGATTACGCCCAACTCTTGGACGAAATTCCTTATCCAAACCGCCTCTTTTGCAGCAGCTGATGTTGCGATGTACTCAGCCTCAGTGGTTGAATCCGTGATAGTGTCTTGCTTGGAACTCTTCCAAGAGACAGCACCACCATTGAGCATGAATACAAAACCAGAGGTTGACTTCGAATCATCCACGTCACATTGGAAGCTAGAATCAGTGTAGCCTTCCAATTTCAGTTCACCACCCCCATAGACCATGAACATATTCTTAGTTCTTCGTAAGTACTTAAGAATATCTTTCACAGCCTTCCAATGCATTTGGCCGGGGTTGGCCTGGTAGCGGCTCGTGACACTCAGAGCGTATGCGACATCCGGTCTAGTTGAGATCATGCCATACATAATACTACCTATTACCGAGGCATATGGCACATGTGTCATACTCTCTATCTCCTCATCAGTCTTTGGACACATAAACTTAGATAGAGTGACCCCATGGAACATAGGTAGGTGTCCTCTCTTGGACTCTTCCATAGAGAACCGCTTAAGTATGGTATCGATTCTCGATCTATCCCGATAGATCTGTATTCCAAGAATATAGGATGCTTCACCCATGTCCTTCATCGAGAATCTACTAGAAAACCAGACTTTAGTTGACTGCAACATTCCTACGTCATTCCCAATGAGTAGAATGTCATCAACATAAAGTACAAGGAACGTCACAACACTTTTAACTACTTTCTTATACACACATGGCTCCTCGGGATTCTTGATGAAACCAAATTCCTTAATTGTTTCATCGAATCTCAGGTTCCAACTCCTCGATGCTTGTTTGAAACCGTATATCGATCTCTGAAATTTGCATACTTTATGCTCACTTCCTACAGATGTGAAACCCTCAGGCTGCATCATATAGATTTCTTCCTTAATGTTTCCATTAAGGAACGCAGTTTTCACATCCATTTGCCATATCTCATAGTCGTACCATGCGGCTATGGCCAGTAAGATTCTAATTGACTTGAACATTGTGACTGGTGAAAAGGTTTCATCAAATTCAACACCTTGTCTTTGAGTGTAACCTTTCGCGACCAGTCGTGTCTTGTAGGTCATTACCTTACCATCAGGCCCGAGTTTTCTCTTGTATATCCATTTGCACCCAATAGGAACAATTCCTTCGGGAGGATTAAAAAGAGTCCAAACTTGGTTCGCATGCATTGAGTCAATCTCAGACTGCATTGCTTCAAGCCACAAATTAGAATCCGCATCGGAAATTTCCTCCTTGAAAGTTCTTGGATCACATCCAATAACTTGATCATTTTGATCATCTTCAAGCAGGAAACCATATCTATCTGGAGCCCTAGGAAACCTTTCGGATCTTCTAGGTGCGACCATTTCTAGCACCGGCTCTTGAGGTGCGGGAGGTTCACTTGGTACTTCAGATGGTACTCGAACCTCTTTGAGTTCTACTATCTTGCCTTTTCTATCAAGCAGAAACTCCCTTTCCATAAAGGTGGCATTCCTATAAACAAACACTTTTGTCTCGTTGGGATAGTAGAAGTAGTATCCAATGGAATATTTTGGATACCCAATGAAGTAGCATAAGATGGATCTAGTATCCAGCTTATCTCCCACTGTCTGCTTCACGTAAGCAGGACATCCCCAAATCCTCATGTATGAGTATTTGGGCGGTTTGTCCATCCATATCTCATATGGAGTCTTATCCACTGCCTTTGTGTGGACATTGTTCAACAACATTACCGCCGTTTCGAGCGCATAGCCCCAAAACGAGATAGGAAGTTCAGTGAAGCTCATCATAGATCGAACCATGTCCATCATGGTTCGATTACGACGTTCCGCTACACCATTGAGCTGTGGTGTGGCCGGAGGGATCCACTGAGAGAGAATCTCATTCTCCTTAAGATAGTCTTGAAATTCAGCACTTAAGTATTCACCACCTCGATCGTATCGAAGTGCTTTAATACTTTTCCCTGACTGATTTTCTACTTCAGCCTTGAATTCTTTGAACCTTTCAAAGGATTCAGACTTGTGCATCATTAAGTACAAGTACCCATACCTAGAGTGATCATCGGTAAAGGTGATGAAGTATGTGTGACCGTACTTAGTACCAATGCTAAGAGGGCCACACACATCAGTATGGATCAAATCCAATAGGCCTTGAGCACGTTCAGGCTTGCCCTGGAAGGATTGTTTAGTCATCTTTTCCTTGAGACAAGATTCACAAGTCGGTAGGGAGTTAATGTCTGACAAATCAAACATGTCACTCTTAACCAACTTGTTCATCCTACTTAGGGAAATATGACCTAGCCTAGCGTGCCAAAGTTGTGCTGGGTTCAAGCTATCATTTTTCCTTTTAATTGTCGTTGTATGTGTTTCCACATCGCGAGTTGGAACTGCTTTTAATTTTAAGATGTATAAATCGTTTTCGCGTTCCCCAATTCCAATCAAACAGTCATTCTTGTATATATTGCAAATTGAATTAGCAAAATGACAAGAATATCCATCACTATCAAGCATAGAAACAGAAATAATGTTCTTTATCAATTCAGGAACAAATAAAACGTCTTTCAATAACAACTTAAAATTCGATAACAGAAATAAATAAACATCTCATATCACTACAGCAGCAACTCTTGCTCCGTTTCCAAGCCTAAAGTGGGTCTCACCCTCTCTAAGACGTCGGCTTCTTGTCATCACCTGCAAATCATTGCAGATATGAGATCCACATCCGATATCAAGTACCCAAGAAGTCGAATTAAGAGACATATTTATTTCAATATAGAACATACCTTTTGCAGTTCGCAACTGCTCGAGGTACTCCTTGCAGTTCCTCCTCCGGTGCCCAGGCTTGTGGCAGTGGTGGCAAACATCCTCAGACTTGTTTGACTTGGAAGCCTTTGTCTTGGGCTTCTTAGTGGGCTTTTCCTCCTTCGCATGGGCAGAACGCTTCTTGTCCTTGCGTTTGGGCCCCTTCTTCACAGAGGAAGAAGAGCCCATAAGGAGGACGGACTTGTCCTTCTTTATGGTCCCCTCGAACACTACAAGCATGTTCACCACCTCTTCAAGGGTGGCTTCCAGCTTGTTCATGTTAAAGTTGACCACAAAGGGGTCGAATGCAGCGGGGAGTGAGAGGAGAAGCAAATCCACAGACAGCTCATGTGGAAGTGTGATATCAAGGCCCACCAACTTATCAATGAGCCCAATCATACGAACCCCATGCTCACGGACCGAAGTCCCATCGCGCATGCGGCTCGTCATATGCTCCTTTACAGTGGTGAACCTCTCATGTCGAGAGTTCTCCCCATACAGCTCTTTGAGATGAAGATGTATGTCAGCAGCATACACCGTCTTCTCGAAACGCCGTTGCATTCCGTTGGACATCGATGCCATCATATAGCATCGAGTCTTAAGCTCGTCATCCCACCATTTGTTAAGCGTAGTCAGCTTCTCAGGGCTGACGTCGGCAGGGGCTTCCTTCGGAGGGCTCTTCTCTAATGTGTAGAGAAGTTTCTCCGAAGCCAATACAATATTGAGGTTTCGAAGCCAGTCTTGGTAGTTCAGACCAGTGAACTTGTTGCTATCCAGTATAGCAGCAAGTGGATTTTTGATCGAAGACATTTTATAAGCAGTTTATACTGAAAATAAAAACAGACATGCATTACTAACTATATATGAAAAACGCTAAGACATAAAACGAGGTCATTTAGTTTTATTAATTACCCTCCCACTATTTTAACGATTTCACCACCCTCTAATGAAATCGAGAAAGCAAGTTTCCTTAGTGGGTACACAGAGTCCAGTCAAGCGATCATGATCCCGAATAATATCAGCCAACCATGACCCTCGAAAGGTAGAGTCCAATTACAACCGATGCAACCTCCATGTATTTACCTCACGTCCAGTAAGGGCCCAATAATATGACGCCGATTACTATCACGTGTCAAGATGACCCATCAATGTCGAGTTGTGAAGGACGGTCCCCTTAACGTCCCCAATAATATGAGCCAACGTTAAGGGGAGTTCCAACCAACTCACAGCAAGTGTCAATGACGTGTACAGCTTTCCGGCATACATAACCCCCTCAATAATATGAGCCGGGCCATGTATACGGGTAGCATCGACGTACACTCATTGTTGATGGAAGGTAGGAAAAATTTAAACAAATTTAAATTCCCTTAGTCTATCGAACAAACTTTTAATCTTGATATCAGTTTTAAATCATATTTAAAACGAGGGATTTTATTTTTGAAAATTCGGTCTCGAAAATATTAAATCACAATTTAACATGCGGATTCAACTTAACATATATCGCATATATAAAAACTTTGGGATCGCGAGAGCTATGCGGTCTGTGGTTGCCAATCACGGACCTGGGTCCAGTCCTAGGTGAAATGCAGTATGCAATGCAATCCTATTACAATTGCTTCCGGTTTTACAGATCTTCGGTCTTCAATATCTTTGACCATCATGTCCACCATCTTCAAAAAGGCCTCCCACTAAATCTAATATTTACATTTAAATGTCCATGACACATTGGGATACAATTTAAAGAGGTGGGAACGGGCCATAAATCAGGCCCACTTTATAAATGATTTCAACAATATTTAAAAACCAAAATCGCAAAACCTAGAGCATACACCTAACACATTGGGCACGGCTCTCGATCATCCCAAACATGAAATCAATCCAATTAATTGACATAAATTAAATAATCAAATCAAATTTGCTAATTTCCAACAAAATCATATTTTAATTATAAAATCATATTTTATAAATAAAATCACATTTTGTCAATTTCAATTGCATCAAATTGGGCTTAAAACAATTTTAGGCCCAAAATCTCAAAAATTTCAAAATCGATTTTTGGTCCGACCAAAATTGACCCAATATCAAATATTGGCCCGAAAACTTCATGGGCTGCCCAGGACAGGCCCGAAACAAAACCTAGAAGACAGAACAGCCGTCGCATCGCCACGAGGAATCGCCGGACGGCGGCCGTCGCAGCCATCACACAGCGTGCGGCACATGGCCGCACGCTGGCCGTGCCATGCGCGGCGGATATCGCGCGCCACCGTGCGCGACAATCACGCAAGGTGGTCGGCCAGCGCGCAACGATGTGCGCTGGCCTACGCAGGAGCCGCACGCATAAAATCTATTCAATAAAACATACATAGGATGTTTAATGAATGTCACCTTGCTGGCGTCTAGGCGCCTGGCTCCGACCAGATTCACAGGGAATCCGGCACTTCAATGTAGGCGGCGGTAGATTCTCCTTAATCTGGTCCACGACCGGAAACACGAGTCCTTCGTCAGTCTGCACTAGAAGAACTGACAAATTTGCTACGTACGGAATCTCCTCGTCTATGTGATCAGAACAAGTCCGATCACGAAGCAAACGGACGGCGACGGCGCGGCGGTGGCGCGGCGGCCGTGAGGGAGTTTGGAGAGGAGGGGCGGCGCAAGCTAGGGTTTGGTGTGAGTTGTGATGTTATGTTGTAGCCCTAGACCAAGTCTAGTAAATAAAGGTGATACATGGGCTTGAACCGGCCCAATGGACTTGGGTCAGGCCCAGGTCCATATGAACATTCGGTTCATTCCTGTCATCGCGGCTTCATCATAACTCCGATCGACGATCTGATCGGACCGATCAACACAGTTTACAAAACAGAGTATTATGATGTGAAAATAATTTTTCAGACCACCTAGTCCAAAATTGTGATTTAACCCCTCAACTTTAGGGAAATTGCAATTTGACCCCTGTTGACTTTTAGGAAGTCGCACTCCCTAAATTCCTCCTCCTATGCTCAACAAATTGAGCTCAGTTTTCATGCGGGAATCGTGAATCCAGTACTTGTGTGACCCTCAATGGTTCAGGGATACAGCTAGCCGTGGGCCCACAACCATTGTGACTCCGAAATCACAATTTCGGACTGACCCATCGGATCATGGTAAAGCGCCTAGCAACATCGCCCCATGATCCCCTAGGTATCACTAATAGTGCCTGCAAGAACTAGTTGGTCATGGTTAGCGTACAGTACGGTCCTTTCAACACATATATCCCGATCAGATCAACGACCATTGGTAAATCGAGAGTCGCTAGAGATCCGATAACTATGCATACATCTTGGAGATCAAATAGTGACATCGCGAGTGTTACTGGGCAAACCCATTTACCCAAAACACATCCAGTACTCTGGCCAGAGATTTATTACACTATTATCTCCTCAGATAGCATAGGATATCCACGCATAAAAGCGAGCGGTGAATCCTCGACAACGAAGCATCGACTCCTACATGCATCGGGACCTCACTCAATCCCGCCACCTAATGACCCCAAGTGAGTCGGTAAACGGGTCAAAGTGAGGCGCCTATCATGTAGAGTCTCAATGACGTCTCGAGTAGTGAGGACTAATCAGTACAACCAAGACCTCGGATTTATCCACTCGACAAATGGTAACCACTTGAAA
>KV005676.1:211864-235377 GCA_001598015.1 Dorcoceras hygrometricum
AAAAAAAAAAATAAAAATATTATCTGAACCGTACCGGAACCGGCCCGGAAGCGCCGGTTCCAGACCCGGACCGGAACCGGTTTCTCACGATTTCGGTTCCGGTTCCAGGTTTTCCAGACCCAGAACCGGCGGGTCGGACCCGGAAGCGGCCCGTGGCCGGGTCTAGATTGGGTCATCCAAAAGAGGATGAGGGCCACCCGAGCTTGAGATTAGCATCTGCGATGGAAAATACCATGTTTCATTGGTAGGGAACTGAAAGGATCAATATGGCTCGAAAAACAGTTGTAGGAGTTCAGAAGGGGGGTTGAATGAACTTCTACGTATTTTATATTTTCGAAACCTTTTTAAAACAAGTTTTACAAGAACCCGCTTAACTTAAATCAGAGTTACCAGATTTAAGATATCTCAGTCCAAACGCTGATATCTTGGCTAACAAAATATGTGCGGAAATAAGACAATCAATCAGTGAACAGTTAAAGTAGTAAATCAATGCAGTAATGTAAAATTTTAAGGGATAAGAGATGTTTGTGGAAGTTCGGATATCAATATCTTATGTCTTCCCTTCTTCCTTTTCAGGAAGTTTCCACTAGAAGATTTGATGTTTACAGGCCTTCTGCAAACACCCGATCACGCAAGCAGCACTTAACGTGGACTCCTAGCAACACAACTTCACCAAGCAGATAACACTGCTGAATTACAACCAACGTAATATTCGAACTGCTTCAAGAAGCACGTTCTTTACAGACTCAAAATGATTTTACAATGAAATACGAAGTTATTGAGACTGTAAATCTTCTGGTTTCTAACACTGAAACTTGATTACACAAGGTAACCAGAAGATGAACTCGAAGGTTAAGTCTATGAAATCTGTATAATGTTCTTCGAGTTTTTTTTTTAGCTTTTTGAAGGATAGCTTCAATATGTGATACGCTCAAGAATAATGAAGACGACGAGTAGTGGATTCAAGGAGAGATTCTTCAATTTGAATTGCAGCTATATATACCCTTCGTTCACAACGGTCAGTAAATCTTGCCAAGGGAACAAATCGTCGTATCACGATATACACTGCTCCACTGAGATAAATTGCGCTTTGTCAGAGCTAAATTGTCGTCTTTCCATATCTATGCAAACACCGTATAACTTCCTCTGTATAATGTGTACTATTTACCCAAAATAGTACCGACGTTGTCTCCATAATTCCAGGCATATGTACGATCTCAATCTCCAACATTGATTCTTTCCATTTTAAACATATGATCGTGCTTTAATCAGTCAATCGCTTGCGCCTGAAATTTCTTCAATTTCTTTTATCGTTGTTTATGAAGACATCGCTGTTACAGCTGAAAAGATAAATACATTGAAGAACTTGCAACAGCTTAGTGCTTTTAACGCTTGAGTTATTCCAACAGCTGAATGTAAGAAGACATCTGAAATATCCCCCTTTTTGTAAAATAGTGGAAAGCGATGTATATGAACATTGCGTAACGGCTGGTTGTAACGGCTGAAGGCTCCAACGTCTGAATGCTAACCACGGCTGAATTCACGCAAAACCTAACATCTGAATCCTAGCGCTAAACCAAACTCTGTCGTTTCAACTTATCCAAACGACGTAGTTTTGCTAACGTTTAGAAACACGCTTACACCTGAATGATTGCGTCTGATATCACAACAACAACTGAGTCCCAGCGACGGAATATACTGAACTTCTTAAACACATACCCAACGTCCTGATTCAAGTCAACTGTAGTCAATGTCTGAATCCAATTCAGAATCTGATAGCCCGTGAATATAAAACGTCTGAAATGTTCCCGAATATCAACATCTGAATAAACTTGACAACTGAGTGCTATAGCTGAACATCTGAATAAGTCTCGAATATCAACGACTGAATAACCCTGACATCTGAATATACTTTCCTTCAAATACGTAGCTGATAACTTCAACGTCTGTCTGTCCAGATGTTATCTTTAATACTTGTCTTATTTTGTTATCACCAAAACTAATAAATTTTATCTTAACAAGCACTCTGTGTATTGTGCAATTTTACCCAAAATAGCTTTGATCTTGTCTTCTTAATTCCAGGCTTTTATACGATTAAATCATGATCGTTGATTCTCCTCAAATAATTCTTTTATAACCTCTGAAGTGGTTCGAAGCTCACATTTGAAAGTTTACTCTGTTACACAAATCTTTCCCTCTTTGTGTGTTCTTGAATATGTCAAATCTGAATACTGTATTGTTCCCGTAAACAAATCTGATAACATACATCTGTAAGTCACTGAGTCGAATCTGTCCAATCTAAGTCCGTTAAAGAAATCTGAAATACCGTAAAGCTCTTTCGAATATACTCTGTCATAGCTGAACATCAGTAGTAGCTTAATATCTGAAGTAGCATATACAGTTCTGACTTCCTGTTACTCACATCTGAAATGCTTGCAAAGAGTCTGTTCTCCTCTGATACTCTCGAATCTGAATTAAACCATCTTAGTCGATATACCAGAATCTGTTACTAAAGCCTCTGAATCAATTCTGAAGATACTTTTCTCTAAAACAGATCTCTTACTGTAGCTTCTGAATCAAATCTGAAAGACTGTCCCAATAACAGAAAAGAACTGATAACTCAAAATAACCCGATATCTTAAGAACTTAACTCTGAATTCCTCAACCCGATAACTGAATACTTGACTCGATATCTGATCAAATCCCAAATGGTCAACTCAGATGTCAACGCAACTTAACTCTCAATGACATGACGTCACGGAATCTGAAATCTTCAACTCTCTTGACCTCTGTGAATTCTTATGTTCAGTTTTCAGTCATATTTTGTTATCACCAAAACTTAAATTTTATCTTAACAGAGGAGGACGTGTCCAAAACTACTTTTCGGACACGTTACGGCCACTATGAGTTCTTGATGATGTTGTTTGGCCTGACGAATGCGACAGCGATCTTCATGGATTTGCTGAACAGGGTATTCAGACAGTATTTGCAGAACTGGGGGATTCCGAGGAATGCAGCAGAGATTCACATCTTCTTGGGGTTAGCAGGATACTACCGCAAGTTTATCAAGGGCTTCTCTTTTATTTCAGTGCCCTTGACAGCCCTGACCAAGAAGAATGCGAAGTATGTGTGGAGTCCTGAGTGTCAGAGGAGCTTTGATCAGCTGAAGGACCCTCACTTCAGCACCAGTGTTAGCTATGTCGGTGAATCATGAGAGTTTGTAGTGTACACGGATGCTTCCCTGAGAGGTTTTGGTGCAGTTCTGATGCAGGGAGGCAAGGTTATTGCTTATGCATCGAGACAGCTGAAGAGTTATGAGCAGAACTACCCGACACACGTTCTGGAGCTTGCAGCAGTAGTGTTTGCTCTGAAGATTTGGAGACACTTGTACGGTGAGAAGTGTCAGATTTTCATCGACCACAAGAGTCTCAAGTACTTCTTCACCCAGAAGGAGCTGAACATGAGGCAGCGCAGATGGCTAGAGTTGTTAAAAGACTATGATTGTGATATTAGCTACCATCCGAGTAAAGCTAATGTGGTGGCAGACGCGTTGAGCCGGAAGACTGCAGTAGTGGCGTGTTTGTCAGTTGAGAGACCACTACGGGCTGAGATACAGAGGTTCGGACTGGAGTTCTATTCAGGAGGTTGCGCACCGATTTTGGCAGCGCTCACTGTTCAACCGACTCTTCGAGAGCGGATTAGAGACGGACAGGCCTCTGATGAGCAGTTACAGCAGTGGAGACAGCGTGATGAGGCCAGAGGCCGAGGCCTGTACACAGTTTAGGATGGGATCGTACATTTCAGGGGCCGTATGTGGGTGCCAAGTACTGGACAGCTGAGAGCTGAGATCTTACCAGAGGCGCATGCATCGACGTACTCCATCCACCCAGGGAGTACGAAGATGTACAGATAATTGCAGACGCTGTATTGATGGCCGGGGATGAAGAAGGATATTGGGAGATTTGTATCTGAGTGCTTGACTTGTTAACAGGTCAAGGCAGAGCATCAACGACCGGCAGGGTTATTGCAGCCACTCCCTATTCCCGAGTGGAAGTGGGAGCATATCACTATGGATTTCGTGGTTGGATTGCCCAGGAGACCCAGAGGATACACGACGATATGGGTGATTGTGGACAGACTCACCAAGTCAGCGCATTTCTTCCCAGTGAAGACTACTTTCACCCTGACGCAGTACGCAGTTTGCAGAGCTTTACATCAAAGAGGTTGTCAGGCTATATGACATACCAGTCTCTATAGTGTCGGACAGAGACACCAGATTCACATCTGCATTTTGGAGGAGCTTACATGCCGCTTTGGGGACTAGATTGGCATTCAGCACGCGTTTCACCCGCAGACGGATAGGCAGTCGGAGAGAGTCATCCAGATTCTAGAGGATTTGCTGAGAGCCTATGTGATTTATTTCCAGGGTACGTGGGACTCGAGGTTGCCGCTGGTAGAGTTCACGTACAACAACAGCTTTCAGGCATCGATCGGGATGGCTCCGTACGAGGCGCTGTACGGGAGGAGATGCAGATCTACCGTGCACTAGGACGAGGTTGGAGAGAGAGTGCTGACTAGGCCGGAGTTAGTACATCGGACAACGGATATTGTGATGAGGATTCTAGATCGGATGATGACAGCCCAGAGTCGTCAGAAGAGTTATGCCGATCAGAGACGACGAGATCTAGAGTTAGCTGTTGGAGATCATGTGTTCGTGAGGATATCGCCTATGAAGGGCGTGATGCGTTTTGGCCGGAGGGGCAAGCTCATCCCGAGATTTATTGGACCATTCGAGATTTTGGAGAGGGTTGGTACTCTGACGTACTGAGTCGCGTTACCACCCAGCTTGTCAGCGGTCCATAATGTGTTCCACATCTCGATGCTGCGAAAATATGTTCCGAATCCGTCACACGTTTTGGATTTTGAGCCGCTCCAGTTTGAACCAGACTTATCTTTTGAGGAGCGTCCAGTATAGATTTTTGCTCGAGAGGAGCGTAGGCTGAGAGCGTGGAGTATTCCGATGGTCAAGGTCTGGTGACAGAATCACTCAGAGGATGAGGGTACCTGGGAGACCGAGACCGATATGTGGACGTGCTACCCTGAGATTTTTGGTACGTACTTAATTTGGGGGACGAAATTCCTATAAACGTGGGAGAGTTGTAACGCTTAAAAATTCTTGAATGCGTATGTACGTTTTCAGCCTATATCTTCAATGTGAAACTATTACATCACTAAAACCGAGAAAATTTAAAAGTTTGGAGTTTCTGCATTCAGGTAGGTAACAAGGTCGTATGTACGTTTTCCCCCATCGTTTTCTTTTTTTAAAAAAAGTTAACCCATTAATGGGCTAACCCCCTGTATATGTCAGAGGCCATTTGACCCATACAGGTGATAAATCGAGGGATATGCACGAGTAGGCAGGGGCCCGAGGGAGAGGACCCATATAACAGACTAATTCTCAGAACATACCCCAACAATATTTCATTAGGGAATATGCTCCACACGAGAATCGAACCCGTGACTGGTATCATACATAGAGAGTGGTATGTATTGAGAGTTGCACAAAAGTTGATTATGCAATAGGGTTCTTTGTTCAACTATCTTTGATTAATTAATAAACTCTCTAGTATTGAGAGTTGCACAAAAATTGATTCACCTACCCCGCATGTATGAGTTGCACTACTTTTCTAGGACCGACTGTTTCCTCAAGTTGTGAGATGTTTCGGTCAAGGTATATATTAATAACGTCACAACTACTGATCAATCGTCGATTGAACTCAAGCGCAAGCGTTGATTTTCTTCAAAATAGGCTCGAATGTATCCTAATCCTTCATTTGTTTACCCTAATTGCTTCTTAATTTCCAAGCTTAATCGGCCAACTGATTGTCCCATCCCCCAGAGTACAGTACCTTCTTTTCGCACATACAATGATCTTCTGGTCCTAATCCTCTCTATACTTCGCAAGACTTCTAAATTTGTGAAGAGACATTCGGAGAAAAGCATCAACCAAAATCACTTTTTCCGGTTTGGCATGCATTTTATTTAGGCAATCGCGCTCTTTATATGTAACAAACGTAACTAAATGGGTTGAAACATGTTTCGGGCGTATACAGTGTCCAAATGAGAGAGTAAATAAAATGGTTTGGAAGCAACATAAACTAGAACTTATTTTGTGTTGGTAAATCAATGAATAACAGTATCAAACTCTACTATTATTGGGCCGGGTACTACTATTTAGGCATTTGCAAACGACCAATGGTAGTCTAATCAGCAACAAACGAAATTAATGATTCAGGATAGAAATGCCGGTATCTGAATCTATAAAAATGGTGGATCATACAAATGTCAATAGATAGCCAAATAAATTCAACCCAAACAATCCTTGATTTTACTTTCTTTTTATCCATCATTTTTCCAGAATCATATCAAACTGCAGGTTCGAATCATCAATAACAACAGAAGGGTGGAATTAAACCGAAGCACACTTCATATGGCTATGCGAGAGCTACAAGCTCCAATCACACAACTTACCCTTCTGCATTATCCCATTTTCCGTTAGGTAGTCAACAAATTCATCGATCAGGTATGGCCAAGCACCCTCAGGGTCATAGTTTGATAGTGCAGGATCCACGGTCTGCATTATGTAAAAATATATTCTGTTAGTGATATATTTCACGATCTGCATGGTAAAGCAAAAAAAAAAATGTGCATTCTGGTTCGAGAATGGAAGATCAAAATATATGGTGGTAAGAATCAGATAGGGAAAAGATAATGTCAGCAAGTAACTGCATATTCATTCCATTCGGTTTTACCCTCGCAAATTCCAGCAGCTGGGACCAGGTGTCACGAGAAATTGCTTTGTTATGTCGTGCCTGCATATAAAAAAACAGAAACTCTTGAGAAGAGAAATAAACAGGAACAATACCAGCTAATTACTTGAGATGTGCATATCATATCTCAAAAATATTAGAAATGCTCAACAGACTGGCAGACTGGGTTGAACTGGATTAAGCCCACTTCAGAACTGGAACCAGATGGACCAATTCGGATGTGATTCAAACCATCAACAAATCGAATTAGTTTCAAAAACACAAAACTAAAACCGGAGAGTGTTTTGTGGGGGGGGGTGGGGGGGGTTTGCTCTAACTGATTGACCCAAACCAAATTCAAAGCATTCAACAGAGTTATTAGATAGCCTCGTAAGTTTAAAAATACCGCAATATGCAGTTGGTATTGGTTTCTTATTCCAAACAGCTGTTTAACTGAAACGACCATACGTGTGCTCGATTGATATGGTTGGAAAATGATTTTACTACTTATGGAGTGACTATAAAAGCATTTTGTAATAAAAGGAAAAACATGAGATGATTATTAGTTTAATAAAGTATTTTCTGGAATAGAATGAGGAAAAATTTAAGTTTTACATAAATATACTAGTTGACCTATTCTACTTTTTTTAAAATTTTATTCCACAAATATTAATTAACTTTCACCATCCTAGCCACAATAATCCCTATAACACATACCCTTTACCAAGAAGGCCAAAGTATAGTAGACAGCCTGAGAAATTCTGCAAGGAAGCTATAATTTTAACCAACACTGAATCTCTCTTAGTTATTGACAAGCCTTTTGTTAGCGAAAGAAGAAGTATTCTCCTAACAAAGAGCTTTTTTCACCGAGGAATTCATTTGCAACTACTCAAATCTCCATTATTTCTAGCTTTAATGATCAAATTATTGTTGCTGTAAAGAAACCAATAGTGCCATAGATTTCAAATCAAAGAGGGGTACTACCATCAGTTTTAAAAAATGTACTTTCAATCACTTATCCACCAATGACATCCAATTCACAAAACTACCGAAAAAATTTGAGTTCTTGCATGTTAGATTTTATCCTCACCATTTACATGGAAATGTAATGCACAACATACAGAAAATTACAATTCACTTTTTCCACCTGTAAGAACTGGCACCAATGCTCGACTAATGGCCAGTGCCTTTCTGCAAATAGTAACTGCCACATTCCAATGGCTGTATCCAATGCCAAAGACTTTTGACCCTGAAATCAAGACATAATATCAGTTACCTTAATGCATCAGCATATTCACAAAACTAATGACAGGAAACCGAAACGTTGAATTATAGGACAAGACATAGCTCCATAAAGTGTAAGACGGAAATTCAACTGAGTCAGTTCGGAAGATACAAGTTAATAATTTTGATGACTGAAGATAATAATATATCTAGCCAAATAGATAACAAAATAGTTGATCCGCTGCCATTAATATAGGTTAAGACCAAGGTTGTATTTGCATTCCCTGTCAATTGAAATTTTTAAATTCCTCGATTTGACTCAAAAAAACTAAGTCGAGGGATTGAAATTCACAGATTTGAATATTAACCAAACAATTTGAATATATTTCAAATAAGATTCACAATATCCTTTCATAAAAATATAGCCAAAAACTACTGCATTGCGTGATAAAATCAAATGACATTTACCTTCTCTTTAGCCCAGCCAAATGCAAAGTTATAGATCTCTCGGAACTTTTCTGGACAAATAGAGCATATATCAAATTTAGTACTAGGAAACGAAATTTTTTCTATATAGCCTTCTAGAGACCATATATTCTTTTAATAAACCTCTAGCACACAAGAGATACTAAAATAAAAACACCTGTTTCCTATAATAAATTCAAAGTTGAAGCTGCAACGAAATAAAAAGCATTAGGTATGTAATATATTGTAAGAGGCTCTGCATGGAATATCCCAGCACTAAAAGGGACTGCAAAACTTTTGGGCTAAGAAAGAGCTAGATGCATATCACCTACGTTCATCTTTCAGTTCAGAACGCATAAACGGTAGTCTTTCTCTTAACTTCTCCAGAGAATCTACCCTGCCAACAGAGATGTAAAATTGAAAATATGATAGACAAAACTCAACCCCATATTAACTTGACAAAGGAAAACTGGAAGGAAAGAAATGCTAAGAACGTTTTTGAACTGTACTCACCCAAGAGATTGTAATCCACCAATAAACTCCTGCTTTGAGAATTCACACATGGTGGCTGCCTTCATATGCCACGAAACAACCAACTGCAGTCCAAAACAGTACAAATTTACGCCGTGTTGTGGCCCTCCCGCTTGGCATCAATTTCAATGTTAGGTTTGCTGTTTATACATCTATATACATCTTCCCATTCCTTCTGTTCTTGAACGGAGTGATGCATAGCTTGGAACTTTTGTTTTTCTATATATATTCGGTGCAGTTGTATAGAATTTTTTTATCTATAAATTATTCATCGATAAAAAAAAACCTTATGTCATGATAAACCAGGACAACGGAGAAAATAACTCGATAGCCGAAAAAAATTGTTGCATCTGTGATGAGGTCAGATGGCTAAAGAAAATCCCTTCCATGACTCAAAATCCATTATTTCAAAAGAATTTGAAAATGGGAGAGCACGATCTATAAATACTATCTGTTACAGCAAATTAGGTACTGATAGCTGCAGCGATTAACTGAATCCTGGAGTTTCTTGAGCAGCAGTTTGCAGTTCCAATTTAAGTTTAGACAAATTGGGTAAATAATAGCACAACCCTTAAAAAGAAAATATCAGCATCTTAATGGTTCCACCTACCTTCGTGGTTTTAATGTGTTAATTAATTAAGATGACACAAAGACGTTAAGTATTACTAAGTGCTCAGATAATACAGTTATAAAACTTACCATAACAATGTCCTGTGGATCCACCTGCCAAATAAAAATCCGTAGACCGTTAAGAATGACACTCAATGCCAATCAAAAATTAAAATGCCACTTGATGCACAAAAATAAAAAACAATAGAGATGAGAAAATATGATTAACAAAATTCCACGAGGCAAAATATGATTAACAAAATTCCACGAGGCAAAAAATTGTTAGAGTAGATGCCCAACTAGCCAACTTGTGACGTGTGGATTTATAGACTCTTGTATATGACAATCTTTATATATGATATTCGCATTTATTTATATGGCGTTCTTAACTTTCATTATGTGTGTAATGATTAACAATTGCGTTGAGTAAAGACCTAGAATACACTAAAGTGTATGTTAGATGTGATAGTGGGTATAACGGCTATCATGAAACACATCTAATAGTCACTGTGCATTCTGAACTGTTCCTAATCGATTGGGCCGTCAAAATGAGGATAAGGCCGCTCGAGTTCGAGACTAGTATCTGCGATGCGAAGTACCATGTTTCATTGGTAGGGACTCAATTCATAACAACCCTAACCCTAATCATAACCGCCGCCTCCCCTCCTCTCATAAGCCTCGCCTCCGCCGCCCGGTGCACGCCGCCGCCACCGCCTCCGCTTCGCCGGAATTCGTTCCGGCCAATTCGACGAGGAGAATCCGTCCGCGCAGATTTCGTCAGGCCTTCTAGTGCAGGCTGACGAAGGAATCCCGCCTCCGGTCGTGGACCTGATTGGCGTTATCTACCGCAATCTACCGTGAAGAGCCGGCGTTATTGTAATTCCGGTTGGAGCCAGGCACAAGTGCCAACAAGGTAATTCTATTAAACACCTTATGAATGTCATAGATTGTTTTTGTATTACTCGTATTGATCGTCTCCCGGCTGTTAATTTTCTGTTCTTCCGCTGCCTCGCCGGGGGGCGTGATCCGGAACCCCAACAAAAATAAGCACCAGGGTTGTCTTAAGGAAAACAGGAATTACAGAATGATCAAAAGACCGTTAAGTGAGTAGTTGCTCAAGTCTACCTGAATATCGTTGCACAGGAGAGTGATTCCATCAGCCATTATCATTTCAGCAAATGGATCTGCACAACATGAAAAACTGTAGTAAGCTTTCACCCTAAAATAGCAAGAATGTGCCAAAGAACATCTGTACAATCCAAGAACTTAGACCTAGATGCTTCCCAAATTAATAGAAAACAGAACTCGAGAAGAATGTCAAGAAAATTGAATTCATATAACAAATAACAAGAACGAAAATAAAAAAAGCAGCTGCGCTCAGAATGCATCAATGAGTTCCCGAAAATTAACCTTTGTATCTGCTGTAGAGCTCCTCTAGGTGCCTAGTGTCAGCAAATGACTTAATTTTGGGCTGGCTGTAAAATATATCAAATGCTCCTTCGAGCTGCCAGTCGCTGGACTTCAGAGCCTGGATGGCAACTTTTTCACTGCACCCAAAGTAACAACATGTGAAAAAAGATTAACTGCATCTAAAGACACCATTCACCAATTCACACCAACTAAAATACAGAGCTCGGAGAATCGTATCAATCACATTTCACAGCACCAAAAATTAAGGATTTGAAAGGAACTATCAACTCTTTTGACATCTTAAATATTAGATTAGTGTAACAAAAGCCTCCAAAATAGACTTTATAGAAACCCACGATATATTGTTTGGAGTCTTTTACTACCCACAGGCCAAAGTAGATACCCTGTATAAAACACGCATAATTTTTAACATATATAATTGAGTGAGCGAATATTAGAAATAGAACAAATTTGTTTGTTTGAGCTAACATACAGATGTTTTCACGTCCAAAATTCTATATCATATGAATCGAAAAAAGTTCAGAAAAAACCAGATCCATAGACCAAGTTAGCACCACCAACATTCCAAAACAAAAGCCATCCAACATATATTAACAAGCAAGAACAAAAAAAAAATGCAAGAAGAGACTCTTCAAGTCACCTGGACCCTGTAATCGCAATGAATTGCTGCACTTTGTCGCGTTGTCCTCTACCCAACTTGTGCTGCATGCAGAAACACCCCAATTATCAATTCACATACCAAATGTCGTTAACTCTAGCTAAATGTTTGAAGAAAGATAAATATAGACAGCTCATAGTCGAAGAAGACTTAATATTCAGCTGGAAATTAGCCACCTTAAAAAATATACAGCTAATTAAAGAGAAAAAACAACGACAAATCTGCATGTGCTTGAGGGTAAACAATTGCTTCTAATCACTGACCATGGTGAAATCGTGCGGAAAACCTAGAATCAAGATTAGATCGACTAATCGCAGGGAAAGGAACCTAGGGTTCTGACCGGTTGCGCTGTGCAATCGCCAGGATTCCCAACTTACTGTCGCCTTCCCTTCTTCTCTTGTAATTGTTACTGATATTTTCTCTGTTACACAGAGCACGATACATTTTATCATATTTATGACGTCACGGGATTTGGGGATGCCTAGGTTAATTTTACGGTTATACCCTTGACCTCACTTGTGTTTGTGTATCCATTTTGAGTGGGCTGACCTGAACCCAGAGGCTTGCTGTGTTTGGACTGGAATCTATATATATATATATATATATATATATATATATATATATTTATTTATGTATGTGTGCATTTGTCAATATAATCTTATAATGTATGAACTTGACTGGACTAAAAGATTAATATCACAAGGGACTAACTTGCATCAAACTCTCCTGATTATTTTTTCAAGTTTTAGCCCTTTGTGCCGGCTTGATTTTCTCACCAAATCAATCAGCTAAGTTTGACCCTTAAGTTATATTAGTGAGTTATATCCTCAACCAAGCCAATAAAGTATCATAAGCAATATAGTATGCACACGAGATTACGAGCAACGCCCAACTTTGCACTAGCACAATTACTCATAATATAAAGAATACAATTGTCAAGCATGCACACAAGAAGACTCGTACTCATGAATGATTTGCCCTGTGCAGCCCATGGCTATTTATAGCCAACAGTGTCTGTCAAGTTCGGTGCTCTAATCAAGAATTAGCACATAATTAACGATAAAACGCGGAAGCTTAAAAATGGGTAAAAATTTTTCTTGTTGGGCCTGATACAAAAACAACGAGTAAAATGTGAAAACCCAGAAATTTAGATCTCGAAAATTCAGCCCAAAAAAAGGTCAGATCACGCATGGTCAACTCAACTTTGGTAAAGTCAACTTATCTCACGGTGGACAGAACAGATCACGCATGGTCAACTCAGCTTTGATAAAGTCAACTCAGATCACGGTGGACAGAACAGATAACGCATGGTCAACTCAGCTTTGTTAAAGTCAACTCAGCTCACGGTGGACAGAACAGGTCACGCAGTATAGGCCAACTTTCGTGCGAACTGAGCAGCTTACAGCATGCAAACAGCTCTCGCCAAAGCTGACAGGAGATTGGAACAACCAAAGCTGAAAACAGCAGGGTTTTCCAAGCTGAACTCAGCACAACAGTGTCCAATGTTGGAGCTATATGCTGGACCCAAACAGATTACAGATTACAGATTAAGGTCAGATTTCAGCATACCCAGGACAGATCACGCACACATATCACACATACGGATCAGCTCACGAACTTCAACAGAGCTGTTACACACGTTATAAATCAAATTGCATTTGGAAAGCCAGCCATCAACAATCGTAACTGCCGATTTAGTGAGATTAATGGCCATCAAATCAGGAATTTATGTCTGTAACGGTTGACCTTCGAACTCCCTGTTTCTACACCTATAAATACCTTGTTGTGGCATCAAGAAGACCCACACTCATCACGAAAATTCTCAGTAAAATACCAGTAAGCTCCCACATGAGCTGCATCACAAGTGCTGTGCGAAGTTCACCAGATTTCGTATATCAGATCCGGCCTAAGCTGAACACAGTTTCTGCCACCTTGAACCAAAAACTTCAGGAGACAGTGGGCTTTTGCTATATATATTCGTTTGAAGTATTGTATGGTATTCATGCTATATTCTGTCTTGAATTATCATTCGAGTTTTCATTTCGTGTCAAATTCATGCTATGATCTATGCTCTGTTTTAGCACTGATATTTCTATCGCAATATGGATCTACGGAATATTCCGCACTCTGAGCTACTGTGTGTAACTATGGCCTCAACCGCTTAGAGGACTAAAAATTAGGGACTGATCAGTAAACCATAGACACGAAGTAATTATCAGTGCTACATGTACTATGTTATATGTTCTGCTCTGTTCTGTTGATCAAATTCAGTATATGAATCTGTATATGTACTTGTTATACTCGAATGGTTTCCCCCACTGCTGAGTGTTTCCCCAAACATTCTCCCATTACTTCTCCCACCCAGATAAAAACGAAGAACAGGTTGAACAAGATGAGCAAGAGATGTTCTGGGACTGGTGAATACTTAGTATAGGTTAATGTAATTTCGCTTCCGCAAACTTTGATTTTTAGTTGTAAAGACGATTATTTTGATTATATAAAAGATTGGTTTTGAGCTATACTATGAGGCTTAATGTTTTTAAATTTTTATAATTTTTTAACATTGCCGATGTCATGAGTCTCGGTCTACTCGAACTAAAACCAGCAGACCTTCAATCTTAAATCAAAACCAGCAGCACTCCTTTCGTCACGATGACGTCACCTCTGCTGATTCAAAATTCACCAGCACGATCTACAGTAGCCTGCTGATTCCAGTTTCTCCAAAAATCAACGCTACACTCAAAAATTCAGCCGGAACTTCATCCCCTTCGCAATTTCCTCAAATCACGCGAGATTAATCCCAATTCAAATCAATTAATCACAAATCTAACTTCTCAATCCTCACATGCAGTCTACCAAGCCACAAGCCTTGAGGACTTAATGGGAGCTACAATCCGAGTAGAGACTGACATAAAGAGACGGGAAGCTGACAACAAGAACAAATGCCCCCTCAATGTTCAGACTTCATACGATGGGCCTAAGACTAAGTTCCCAAACCTCAGCAACCAAGGACCAGCCACTACACCAAACCACCCAGAGTTAGCACTTTGTACCTCTTGCAGTCACCGTCATAGTGGACATTGTCGCAAGCAGAACGGTGCATGCTTTAAGTGTGGAAAGTTGGACCACCGAATTGCGGATTGTTCGGAACACCAAGGTCCAAGGGCTTGGTCGAGCAATGCGGCCCAGAACAAGCCAAGGCCCAGGGAGGAAAAACCCAATGCTCGTGTGTTTGCAATGACACAGGAAGAGGCTGAAGACGCTAGTGACGTGGTGGCAGGTACCATTTTTATCAACAAACTGCCTGCTTATGTGTTTTTTGATTGTGGCGCTACCAGTTCGTTCATATCTAGGACATTTGCTAAAAAGTTAGGGCTGAACCGTATAGAGTAGAAACTCCTACCAAAACTATCATTGAGACACATATAAGATCCATCAGAACTGCGAGATATCCATAAACGACCATTCATTCTTTGTAAACCTGGTACAACTCAACATGGTCGAGTTAGCTGCCATCTTAGGCATGGATTGGCTATCCAAGAACCATGCACTGGTAGGTTGTCGAGGTAAGAGTGTGAAACTCCAAGCCCCGGATCAAAAGGAACTGATATATTTTGGCAAGATCAAGGAGCGAAAGTCCCTACTTTCTGCTTCCCAAGCATGGACAGCCATGAGGTCAGGAGAAAAGGTTTTCTTGGCAATGATCCACGAAGTAAGAGAATGAGACGAAACCAAAATAGAAGACATCCCAAGTGGTACAAGAGTTCGCAGATGTGTTTCCAGATGACTTACCTGGAAAAAGTGCCTGACAAAGAAATTGAAGTTCGGCCATCTTAGGGATGGATTGGCTATCTAAGAACCATGCATTGGTAGATTTCCGAGATAAGAGTGTGAAACTCCAAGCCCCTGATCAAGAGGAGATGATATATTATGGCAAGATCAAGGAGCGAAAGTCCCTACTTTCTGCTTCCCAAGCATGGACAGCCATGAGGTCAGGAGAAAAGGTTTTCTTGGCAATGATCCACGAAGTAAGAGAATGAGACGAAACCAAAATAGAAGACATCCCAGTGGTACAAGAGTTCGCAGATGTGTTTCCAGATGACTTACCTGGAAAAGTGCCTGACAAAGAAATTGAGTTCGAAATCAACCTAGTGCCAGGGACGGCCCCAATCTCCAAGGCACCCTACCGGATGACACTCACAGAACTCAAGGAGCTCAAGGACCAACTACAAGAACTGCTGAAAAAAAGCAGATCAGATCCAGTGTGTCACCTTGGGGAGCTCCAGTGTTATTCGTCAAGAAGAAGGATGGAACTATGAGATTGTGTATCGACTATAGAGAGTTGAACAAGATCACAATCAAGAATAAGTATCCTCTTCCAAGAATTAACGACCTCTTTGACCAGCTCAAGGGAGTTACAACCTTCTCCAAACTAGATTTGAGGTCGGGTTACCACCAACTCAAGATCAAGGCTGAAGACATCTTTAAAATTGCATTTGGAACAAGATATGGCCATTATGAATTCACGGTGATGCCATTTGGTCTAACCAATGCACCAGCGGCCTTCATAGACCTCATGAACCGTGTATTCAAACCGTTCCTCGACAAATTTGTGGTGGTGTTCATAGACGATATACTAGTATATTCACCAAGTGAAGAAGACCACGAGGAACATCTTCGAATTATCCTTCAAACCCTGAGGGAGAAACAACTGTACGTCAAGTTCAACAAGTGCGAATTCTGGCTGAAAAGTGTGGCGTTCTTACCATATAATTTCCGAAGCAGGAGTATCAGTGGATCCGAAGAAGGTAGATGCTATCATAGACTGGCCTATACCTAAGATAGTGACAGAAGTTAGATGCTTCTTGGGATTGGCTGACTATTATCATAAGTTCGTAGAAGGTTTATCTTCACTAGCCATACCACTCACTAAACTTACCAAAAAGAACTCCAAGTTCAACAGGAACGAAGAATGTGAGACAAGTTTTGAAACTCTAAAGACAAAGCTTGCATCTGCCCCTGTTCTAACGCTACCCGAGGGAGACAAAAGCTTTACTATCTACAGCGATGCATCTAAATGAGGACTAGGGTGTGTACTCCTGCAGGATGGCGGGGTGATAGCTTATGCCTCGAGACAACTAAAGACGCATGAACACAACTACCAACCCATGATCTAGAGCTAGCTGCGATAATTTTTTCTCTAAAGATTTGGCGACACTACCTTTACGGGAAAAAATGTGAAGTATTCACCGACCATCAGAGCCTCAAGTATATATTCACTCAGAAAGAATTGAACCTGAGACAGAGACGATGACTCAAACTTTTAAAATACTACGACTTGACAATAAACTACCACATAGGAAAGGCAAATAAGGTAGCTGATGCATTAAGTCGGAAGAACATGATCAAGATGATACTATCCTCGCTCTCAGCTCAACCATGCCTCAAAGAATTGGTCAAAATCAATCAGGATCGAGACCCTTCTCTGACCAAACTTAAAGAACAGATCAAGCAAGGGAAGGTGTCGGAGTTTCGAGTAGACCAAAAGGGAATCATTTGGATGAACGGATGATTGTGTGTGCCCGACGTCGATAACCTCCGTCAGGAAGTGAAGTCTGAAGCATATAAATCCAATTTCTCAAACCACCCAGGAAGTACAAATATGTATAGAGATTTGAAAGAACACTTCTGGTGGAATGGGATAAAAAGAGATGTTGCTGATTTTGTTGCTAGATGCCATGTATGTCAACAAGTCAAGGCAGAACATCAAAGACCTGGAGGATTATAGCAACCACTGGAAATTTCAGAATGGAAGTGGGAAAACATATCCATGGAATTTGTCGGACCATTTGAAGTCTTGGAAAGAATAGGAACACTTGCCTACAGACTGGCCTTACCACCCAGTATGTCAAGAATCCACAATGTCTTTCACGTCTCAAAAATAAGGAGATATATCGCGGATCTTAGTCACGTTCTTCATGAAGGGCCACTCCTTGTGGAAGGGAATTTGACCCAAGGAATGAACTATGAAGAAGTCCCTATCCGAGTCGTGGACACAAAGGACCAGGTGTTTAGACGAAGAACAATCCCATACGTCAAAGTCCAATGTTCTAACCACAGCGAGAGGGAAGCCATGTGGAAAATGGAGGATAAGATGCGCAGACAATACCCCTACCTCTTCGAAAAATCATGAGGACCCCGTTTCGAGGACGAAACTTATTTTAAGGAGGGAGGGATGTGAAAAGCCAGAAATTACCCTGGTGCTCAACATCCTCATCACTGCCCGGGGCTCTAGACTCCCCATCTATCTGCCTAGCAATCCTAATCCTACCTCTCCTCGGCGGCATCTACCCAAAACTCAGAGGTAAGAAGACAAGAAGATAAATCACAGAGGCAGATAATCAAATCACACAATCACAGAGTCAGTTAATCAAAACTAAAACTCTGTGCCTAGGCTCAAGTGTCATCAAAAGAAAACGAGCTTATCCCAATTTAAGCTCTGATACCAAAGATGTCAGGCAACATGCGCTAATACAACAATTAGTCTCGAATATGCGGAAGCATCATAAAAATATGGGCTAAAAAGTTTCAATAATGGGCCTGATCCAATATCATTCAAAATACATTCATACTCAAAATAAGAGTATAGTTCAAAACTCAAATAACAACAAAACACACGATCCCCAACATACATAAAGGCACAGGACATCCCCTGGCTCAATATAAATATAAGTACACTGGGACTCAAATCAGAAAGGGGATCGACCAGCTGAAGCTCCACTCTGCCCAGCCTGGTAACCTGAAGAACCTGCAATGGCCCACGCTGACCAAAGCAGCCCAACACAGGGAAAATAAACAAGGTCAAACCTCAGTACGAAGAGCACAATAAAATCATCTATCATATCAGACAATGCAATATATCTATCGTGCAATGCATGAAAGGGCTACCAAGAATCATCGGTAGGCAAATAGCACAACGACTCAGCTGTGCAGATCTTATCAATCATCATCATTTTGTGATCTTCAGGTGCGACGACTCAGCCGACCATCACAAGGTATAGTGGTTTTCAGGCACAACGACTAGGTGTCCACCACATCAAAAACAACGTTGGACCTTTCAGGCACGACGACTCAGTCGGCCGATCACAACGTGTAAAGGAATTCAGCTTTCAAAGGAAATCAGGCTCAATATGTATGCGTGAATGCACAACAAACTCATGCTTAAAATCAATGCATATACTCACACGCACAAACAGATATGAGCACAAAATCATTACACAGGCCATACAAATCACAACAGCTAATACAAAACAGAAATATTTCCAAAGCTGATAATAAAGCTGCTTAATCTAGCTCAATTCGTACCTCAATTCAGCTTCTACCTCAACAGATCTTACAACAACAGGGAGCAACAACCAACTCAAGTCTACTGCCCTAGCAGTTTCACGAGGAACTCAACAGAAGCTATTACCTGCTCAAATACAAATCTGTTAAAGAACAGAAGAACTACTGGTCCACAATCACGAAGACAGACGAACACTGTAACTACTTCATGCTCCTCAAATCCGACGAATCCAGTCTCCAAACTGGTATCAATCTAAAGCCATAGAGAAGAAGAGCTCAGCGCTACCGATCTTGCTCCAAACTACGGCGAAAAACGATGGAAATCGACGGAAATAGGGTTCGGGTGATCAGTAGCAATCGAGGTTATCGAGGAGGAAGATAGGGAATATAAGGTTAGAAAATAATCTAAGTGTCGATCAGCACTTAGATATAAATTCCCAAATCAAAGCTTCAGTAGAAGTCAATTCATCGACTAATTCAGATCTCATCACTAAGGCAGAAGTCTCTCAATTCCGGCCTCAGCTTTCACTCACATCTGTCAACGCTAACTAAGATCTGGTCTCCAACAAAACACGCGCTTCTCATCAAAAACGACGTCGCCCTAACTTATCAAAATGACGTAGCATCGGAGTCCGCTATCTCAACAGATCCCGCTAACGCTCCTCAGATCTTGATCACATATGTATCATCAAACGCACTAGTCTACACAGTACCGTTGACCAACGTTGAAATCTGATCGCGCCCTGCTGAACAGATTCCACTCAGTAAGCGTCAAGTCTGAACACACGATACGATTTCGCATTACCTCTCGCAACGCCATATCTGCCTAACACCCAAAACGACAGAGTTTCACTCCAGTCTTGCGACAATTCACGCAAACACGCGAGGGACAGATCTGAACATCCAGATTTCACTCAAATCTGAAATTTTAAAAATCACCAAATCCTCGAATCTGGAAACCCGATACTCAGAAACTCAATTAGCTAATTCTAAACCAAATCTGATTAGCTAATAAATCATACTTAGCAAATTATAGTCCTCACAGATCATATTTCATTGATTCGAAGCAGAATGAAAGCTGCACAAGATCGCTTCACTAGTTATGCTAACAGAAGACGCCGACCTCTGGAATTCAAAGTTGGTGATCGAGTATTCCTTAAGATTTCTCCTTTCAAGAGCGTGATGAGGTTCAGATTCAAGGGCAAGTTAGCTCCTAGATTTGTTGGTCCCTTCGAGATTGTTGAGAGGATTGGACAATTGGCTTATATATTGCAGCTGCCGGATGAGTTAGCAGCGATACATGATGTTTTTCATGTGTAAATGTTGAGGAAATATGAGAAAGATCCATCCCATGTGTTGAGAACTGATGAAGTGGAGCTGGATCAGTCCTTGAGTTATGTTGAATATCCAGTGCAGATTTTGGATAGAAAGGAGAAGCAGTTGAGGAATAAGATAATTCCGTTAGTGATGGTCCAATGGAGTAAGCATGGCCGAGAGGAAGCTACCTGGGAAGTGGAAGATAAGATGAGACAAGAGTGGCCTCATCTGTTTGTGCCTTGACAGTGGAGTCGTGTTGGTTAGTTCGGGTGTCTTTTTGATTCTGCCCAGTGTTTGCATTTGATTTCGAGGACGAAATCTCTTAAGGTAGGGAGAATGTGAGGTCTGAGATTCGGTAATTAGTGATTAATCAGATTTGGTTAAGGATTAGTCACGGGAGTCGGGATTTTCGAATTTCAGATTTGAGAAGTTTAGTCAAATCTGGTTGGTGATTCTTCAAATTTGAAAAAGAGCTGTTCAGCTTTGAGTCGCTAGTTCCTATCGGGTGAAATCTGCGTCGAATTTGGAGTTGTTTTGTTTTATTTTCCATCGGGATCTGATTCCAGTAAGAATTCAGATTTGAGGCCTATCGCTGGAAGAAGATAAGCTTTTAGAATTCTTGCACGGGAATTAGCGAGAATCAGATTTGAGGTATACTGGTGGTTCAGATCTGAGGGAACAGATTCGAGTATTCAGATTTGACGCAGGTAGTGATGCGATTTCGTTTCGCATTATCAGAGGTGATATTAGCGAGAGAAATATGTTTCAGATGTGAGGCAGTGCGTCGTCATTTTGATTAGTTACGCTTGTGTTTAGCGATTAGCGTTGAGAACTCAGATTTGAGTTAATGCTGGAAATAGATTCGAGGACTTGTGCACTAGCGCTGGGATCTAATGCTGAGATCTGTATACGTCGGTGTTGACTTCCATGTAGAGTTTGACCCAGATTTAAATATAAGTGTTGCCCAGCACTTACGTAATTCGAACCCGATATTTCCCTATCGTCTTCCCTGTTAACCTCAAAACCCTTAATGTTCACCGAGCACTATTTCTCCGATTTGCCGTCGATTTCCGCTGTTGTTTGGAGCAAGACTGGTGGCACTGGGTTCGTCTTGCTTAGCTCTTTTGATTGATAACAGTCTGGAGTTGTAGATCGACGCGTAGGAGGAGCACGAAGGATTTGCAGTGTCCGTGAATTTTCGTGACAGTTGACCCGACAGTTCTTTAGTTTGTTTGAGCTTCTGGATTTGAGCTCCCCGGCAGTTTCTGTTGTGGTTGTCGAGACCACTGAGGAAGCAGACTTGAGCAAGTTGAGGTTGCCGTGCCCTGGTGAGATCTGTTGAGGTAGAATCTGAGGTTTGAGGTATGAATTTTGAGCTTCTGTTAACAGCTTTGGGCATAAGCGTGTTAGTATTTTGAGGCATGAATTGTGTTCTGTGATTTACATGAACAGATTTGGCTCATTGTTTGATTTATATGTTCCGTTTACATGAGTTATGCATGCTTTAATCAGATTTGAATTTAATGGCATTCATGCATACATCTTGAGCCTTAGATTTGATTGATTATCGATTTAGAGCCACATTTACCGGTCGACAGATGTGTCGTGCCTGAAAGGCACAATGCTATCATCGGAGTGGTGACCGACTGACTCGTCGTGTCTGAATACCACCGAGCAGGCACAATGCTATCATCGGAGTGGTGACCGACTGACTCGTCGTGTCTGAATACCACCGAGCTGTGATGGTTAATTTGAGTGGCCAGACCTGAATATCACGGATCGATGATTTCCACCGGCTGATTGGCTGTGCATGGTATGGAGGCTCACCTGATTTGCCAGCTGACTCGTTGGCCTAGATGACCGATTCTTTGACAGCCCTCATGCATTTCATGTTTCTAGATACTGCATGCTTATGACTGGCTGTTGTCTTAGTGCTCTTCGTACTGAGGTTTGACCTCGTATTTCTTTTCCTGCTTTTGTGTTTCTTAGGTCTGTGTTGCCCATTGCAGGAGTTGCAGGTAATCTGGCTGGGCAGAGTGGAGCTCAAGTTGGTAGATCCCCGTTTGATTGAGTCCCAGTTTATTTGTATTATGTATCGAACCAGGGGATGCCCTGAGTTTCTATGTACTTTGGGGATCTATTATTTCAGTTTATTTGATTACCTGTTTGTTGTTGGATTTGAGTAAATCCTATTTTGAGTATGGATATTTTTAATGATAATTTTAATTGTTCAGGCTCAAACATTTGAAAAATTTTAAGCCCTATTTTTATGCTTCCGTGATTATGTGCGTAATTGTGTTGTTAATCATTGTTAATTAGCAGACACGAGTGATTGGAACAGAGTATATAACGGAGAAGATAGCTTATCAGATCAGATGAGAGCAATTCAGATCAGATTTCATATCAGATTCAGTACAGAGATGATAGGATCAATATGGCTCGAAAAACAGGCCTAGGAGTTCAGAAGGGGGGGTTGAATGAACTCCTTGGTATTTTTAATATTTTCGAAACCTTTAAAACAATTTTTACAAGCACCCGCTTAACTTAAATCCGAGTTACCAGATTTAAGGTATCTCAGTCCCAAAAGTTGATTTCTCGGTTAACAATAAGTGTGCGGAAATAAACCGATTAATCAGTGAACAGTATACGTAATAAATAAATGCAGTAATGTAAAAGTAAAGAGTCAGGAGTTTGTTTATGGAAGTTCAGATATCAATATCCTACGTCTCCCCTTCTTCCTTTTCAGGAAGGTTCCACTAGAAGATTTGATGAGTACAGCTTCTGTAAACACCAAATCACCGAGCCTTGCTCCAGGTGAACTCCTATCAATCTCCAATCAACAAGCAGGTGCAGCTGCTGAATACAAGTAATAAGAATTTTCGAACTGCTTCACAAAGCCAGTTCGTTACAGACTCAAAATGATAATACAGTGAAATACACAACATGATAATACAATACACAACTATTTGAGACTGTAGATCTTCTGGTTTCTATATTATGAAACACGATTCAACAAGGTGAACCAGAAGATGAGATGACGATTGAAATCTAAGAATGCTTGATTGAAAGTTCTTCGAGTTGTATCACTGGACTTCGAATGATTTTTCTGTGAGAATATCCAGTAA
>KV005677.1:16923-27817 GCA_001598015.1 Dorcoceras hygrometricum
CAGACGTTGGATATCTAATCAGCAGTTGGTATAATCAATCGTTGGTTTATGATCAGCAGTTGAATTCTACTTCAGTAGCGAGCATATTCAGACGTTGGGTATTTCTTTAAGAAGTGTATCCAGCAGTTGGTATATTTCAGTTGTTGATTTGATATCAGGCGCAACTACTCAAATGTTGGCGTGTTTCTTAACAAACAACAAAACTACGTCGTTTGGATTAGTTGATACGGCAGTGTTTGTCTTAGCGCTAAAAATCAGAAGTTGGTTTATGATTTGAACTATTCATCTTCTTCAAAGAAGGAAAAGCTGTTTTAACAATAAGAGAATTCAAGCGCAAGCAACGAATTGATTCAAACGCGATCTTTTTCAAAATGGAAAGAATCAATGGTGGAGATTAAGATCGTACAATTGCCTGGAATTTAAGGAGACAACGTTGGTACTATTTGGGTAAATAGTATACATTTACAGAGAACGTTTTACGATGATTGCACAAATATGGAAACACGACAAATTGGCTCTGACGATGTGCAATTTACCATTTGGTGGAGCAGAATATACGGTCGCACAATTAACAGGTTTTCAAAAGGGATTACCTTAGCCAAATTTAATGACCGTTGGAGGACGAAGACTATATATAGAGCTGGAATTTGAACTGAAGAAACTTCTTGAAGCTCTCGATTACTCTCTGTCATTTTCGCTACTCATTGTCTCCATCTTTCTCGAGCTTACTCTCTACAGAAGCTATCACTCAAAATCTCACAAACTTGAAGAACATTCACACAGATATTACATAGTTTAATCTTCAAGTCATCTTCTGGTTCACCTTTGTTGAATCGAGTTTCTACGTTTAGAAACCAGAAGATCTACAGTCTCAATAGAGTTGTATTCATTGTTTCATTCTAAATTGAGTCTGTAGCAAACGTGCCACACAAAAAGGCCGTTTGAGAAAAATATTATTCACTTGTATTCAGCAGCTACGACTGCTTTGTGATTGGTGTTGCTAGGTGTTCACCTTGAGCGAGGCTCGGTGATTGGGTGTTTGCAGAAGGCCTGTAACCATCAAATCCTCTAGTGAAACCTTCCTGAAAAGGAAGAAGGAGGGACGTAGGATATTGATAACCGAACTTCCATAAACAAACTCTCGACCCTACTATTTTATATTATCGCATTCACGTATTGCTTTAACTGTTCACAAATTGATCGACTTCTTTCCGCACTTTTTGTTAGTCGAGAAATTTGATTTTAAACTGAGATATCTTAAATCCAGTACTCACCTTGCAGAACTCATTGCCTTTCTCACTAAGGGCAGTGATGACAAAAAGGGGGAAGGTAGTAGCAGCCGCCCCCAGCCACCTCTTGACAATCAAAGCAGACCCAGCGGGGGAAATGGTGGAAGTGGCAATAGAGCAGAAGAGCAGAGCAGATACAGAGGTGGAAGTCGTAGTAGAGGCGATAGGAGTGGATCTTCCAAGAGAAGATATTCCAGCAGTGGTGGTGGACCGTTCAGAAGATCGGTTGAAGATTGGCTAGGATAAATTGCTGTTGATCTCTTATTGTACAAATCTTGTGTACATTTTATCAGCAATGAAATTTATAATTTCAGCAGACTTTTGTGCAATTTATTTATGCTCATTCATATATCTTAAGGCTGCTAAGTTTTGTCATCACCAAAAAGGGAGAAATTGTTAAGATAAAATTTATTAGTTTTTGTGATAACAAAATAAGACAAGTGCTGATACGAAGTTACTTCTGGAGAATCAGCCGTTGCAATTAACAGCAAAGTATATTCAGACGTCAGGTTATCTCAGACTTGGGCATTCGATATTAGTTCAGACGTTGAGTTAAATATCTTCAGATGTTGAATCAGTTGTTAGATATCAGATCTTGGTATTCGGGAATATTTCAGCAGTTGAGTTGAAGCACTCAGTTGATGGGTTTCTATTTCAGAGGTTGAAGATATTTGGTTATCAGTTTCTGGTATCGGGTTTTTCTATGTCAGTCGTGAGAGCAATTCAGACGTTGAGTTACGCAATCAGACTTTAGTAAGTTATTTCAGACGTTGGGTATCTATTCAGGCGTTGGATATCTAATCAGCAGTTGGTATAATCAGTCGTTGGTTTTTGTGATCAGCAGTTGAATTCTACTTCAGTAGCGAGCATATTCAGACGTTGGGTATTTCTTTAAGAAGTGTATCCAGCAGTTGGTATATTTCAGTTGTTGATTTGATATCAGGCGCAACTACTCAAATGTTGGCGTGTTTCTTAACAAACAACAAAACTACGTCGTTTGGATTAGTTGATACGGCAGTGTTTGTCTTAGCGCTAAAAATCAGAAGTTGGTTTATGATTTGAACTATTCATCTTCTTCAAAGAAGGAAAAGCTGTTTTAACAATAAGAGAATTCAAGCGCAAGCAACGAATTGATTCAAACGCGATCTTTTTCAAAATGGAAAGAATCAATGGTGGAGATTAAGATCGTACAATTGCCTGGAATTTAAGGAGACAACGTTGGTACTATTTGGGTAAATAGTACACATTTACAGAGAACGTTTTACGATGATTGCACAAATATGGAAACACGACAAATTGGCTCTGACGATGTGCAATTTACCATTTGGTGGAGCAGAATATATGGTCGCACAATTAACAGGTTTTCAAAAGGGATTTTATTACCTTAGCCAAATTTAATGACCGTTGGAGGACGAAGACTATATATAGAGCTGGAATTGAACTGAAGAAACTTCTTGAAGCTCTCGATTACTCTCTGTCATTTTCTCTACTCATTGTCTCCATCTTTCTCGAGCTTACTCTCTACAGAAGCTATCACGCAAAAGCTCACAAACTTGAAGAACATTCACACAGAGATTACATAGTTTTAATCTTCAAGTCATCTTCTGGTTCACCTTTGTTGAATAGAGTTTCTACGTTTAGAAACCAGAAGATTTACAGTCTCAATAGAGTTGTATTCATTGTTTCTTTCAAAATTGAGTCTGTAACAAACGTGCCATACAAAAAGGACGTTTGAGAAAAATATTATTCACTTGTATTCAGCAGCTGCGACTGCTTTATGATTGGTGTTGAACTGAGGGGGCTCGATGATTGAGTATTTGCAGAAGGCCTGTAACCATCAAATCGTTCACCTTGAGCGAGGCTCGGTGATTGGGTGTTTGCAGAAGGCCTGTAACCATCAAATCCTCTAGTGAAACCTTCCTGAAAAGGAAGAAGGAGGGACGTAGGATATTGATAACCGAACTTCCATAAACAAACTCTCGACCCTACTATTTTATATTATCGCATTCACGTATTGCTTTAACTGTTCACAAATTGATCGACTTCTTTCCGCACTTTTTGTTAGTCGAGAAATTTGATTTTAAACTGAGATATCTTAAATCTGGTAACTCGGATTTAAGTTTAGCGGGTGCTTGTAAAACTATTTTAAAATGTTTCGAAAATTTGAAAATACCAAGAGTTCATTCAACCCCCTTCTGAACTCTTGCAGCTGTTTTTCGAACCACATTGATCATATCAATTTTTATTCTCCAATTTAATATTCTATCTCGAGATGCTCCACCTGTTACCAACATTCTTTTGATATCGGCCTTCAAAATTGACGGGCGACCACCCAGATTCTTCCATTGCTAAATGGGGAGATTATATTACCCGACTTTGATTTCTACGGTTAAAGACGATGGCATCTCTTATTTTGGAAGATGGATTCTCGTAGTTTCGTAAACATTAGGGTATATTGGTCTTATTATAAAAAGTAGGGAGTCCAAACAAAATTTCCAACAGTGAGACTGAGAAATAAATTTTTTTGGTAGGGGGGATTGACGTGTAAATTAAACATGAAAACGGGGTTGTCTATAATAAGCAATGATTTATAAATGTGTTACTCTATTACATAACAATAAATAATAAATAAAGATACATGTCACTGTTTTTGACAAAAAAATTTATTGCTAATTTAATCGAGAAATTATGGGATGAGTGTAGGAGAAGTTGACGGCCCACGCGCCTATTCAGAACAATTGACGCCGACTAAACCCTCCTTGTCGAAACTCATTATTTCAAATTTACCTTTTATTTCCATTTAATTCTACATTTGCCCTGCTTTAGCCCATTTTATTTCCACCCATATTACATATACTATGTTTTCGATTCCCTTTTCTCTCCCCATCATTCCTACATCCCAATATCTCCCTTCTCTCCCTCTATCTGCCTTTCAATTTCTATCTGTTTACACAAAAGGTTGAATTTTTCAGATCTGGGATTCTCTAATTTTCGTGTAATTACAAGAATTTGAAGCAGAGGAGAAGGTAAAGATCCGTGGATGTCGATGTCTTCGACCTATTGGTGCCACAGATGCAACCGATTTGTGAGGGTTTCAGCGCAAGATTCGGTCACTTGCCCCGACTGCGACGGCGGTTTCGTCGAGGAGCTTGATAATCCCACTCGATCTTCACACTCCGACTCGCGGCGGTGCCGTTTCCCGGCGGCCGCGATGTATATGATGCGAACGCCAGATTCTGGATCTGGGTCGGGATCGGGATCGAGCCCGAGGCTGAGGAGGAGCCGTAGGAACGGGGGGGACAGGTCGCCATTCAATCCGGTTATTGTTCTTCATGGGCCCAACAGTAGCCGAGCGGAGGAGGAGACTGCGGCGGCAGCGGCTGGTGGTGGTCGGGGCTTTGAACTGTACTACGACGATGGGGCCGGGTCAGGTTTGAGACCATTGCCGGCTAGTATGTCTGAGTTTCTACTCGGTTCTGGTTTTGATAGGTTGCTTGATCAGCTGGCTCAAATTCAGGCAAATGGGCTCGTTAGAATTGATAGTAATCCGCCTGCTTCTAAGGCGGCGATCGAATCGATGCCTACTGTGGAGATAGCTGACCAGCATATAGCGGTGGAATCTTATTGCGCGGTTTGCAAAGAAGCTTTCGAGTTGGGGAGTGAGGCTCGCTTAATGCCCTGCAACCATTTGTACCATCAAGATTGCATTTTGCCATGGCTCACTATGAAAAATTCGTGTCCCGTTTGTAGACATGAGTTACCGACAGAAAATGAGAATACTAGCGGTAATCCGGGAACAAGTGAGGCGAATAGAGCTGTGAGTGAGGTGGGAAATGACGATGAGACCGTAGGACTGACCATATGGAGATTACCAGGTGGAGGGTTTGCCGTGGGGAGGTTTTCGGGTGGGCGAAGGGGTGGGGAAAGGGAATTACCCGTAGTTTACACTGAAATGGATGGCGGTTTCAATAGCAACGGTGTTCCGAGGCGGATTTCGTGGGGTTCTAGAGGTAATGTGTCGAGTGAGACAAGGGGGTTGAGGAGGTTCTTCAATAGTTTGTTTGCTTGTTTTGGTGGAGGGCGATCCGCCAACTCGAATGCTAGCTTGAACTCTACGACGAGACGAAGGAGTGGCTTGCTGCCTTCGGTTTTGAGCTCCTCATCCAGTCGGCACAGAGGATGGGGTTTCGAAGTTGATGGGAGTGACAGGAGATGGTGATATCTTATGTTTGATTTCAAATATATATATTTGTTACAGGCACATTATGAAGGCTAGTTGTGAACTTTTCTGTTGTTCAATTGTATTAAGAGAAGTCATATGAGTGAAACTGGACAAAGAATCGATAAATCGGGCGTGAATAGTGTGCCAGGCCTAATGTATCAAAATATTGCATTTGAAGTTGGCATTTCTTTCCTCGTATATTTTGTCCTTCGACATATTTGCTCGTTGTGGTTGCTTTCTAATACTAGATAATATATGTTCCTTATGTAGTTTTCGCCATCTAACGATGCCTTTGAAGCCTTCTAATGAACATAAAATCTGTGTCATTTGTATTTTGGTCATCTAAGGTTCCCTTTGTAGCATTCAAATACTATGTAGTATCTGTTTCATATGTAGTTTTTGCCGTCTAAGCTTGCGTTTGAAGCTTTCTAATGCTATGTAATAGCTGTTATCATCTGTAATTTTTGCGGTATTTGGATCATATTTGTATGACCTCTTTCAGTGAATTGTTTATATTGAAGTTGTTGAGTAGCTTCATTGTTTGTACCATTAAAACAATTGCCTTATTATCTGCATTGAAGTTCTATGGTTACATTCTATCATTCTATCGTGTCCTTATTCATCTGTTATATATGTTCGTCACAACTCGTGTAAGGGAGCCCCCTGGATCTGATATGGAGAAATTTCACTATGATAAGGCACCAGAAGACGATGTTGACGAGATATGAGTACTTTCTCAATTCACATTAACGAAAATTTTACTTGGATATAATAAAAAAAATACATTTTAGAATACTATGTTCTTTAAAAAAATAAATAAAATTTCCTTTTGATTTTAGTGATAACAATCAGAATTCGCAAAATGGTCATCTAGCTTTCGAGTTTTTAATACTCAACCCATGTTAGAATGTCTTCCATAGGTTTATGCGATCGTAAAGAGGATTATATTGGATAAACAACACGGTCTCCAAAGCAATACTTTTCAGTTCTATCCACCAATTCTACCAAATTAACTTGAAAATGAAAAATAAAAAAGAGTCATGTCTCAAAATCTTTGGTGGCAAAACTGATCTCTACTTGCAGAAATATATAGTAATACTGGAAGTCTGGAAGTAATAGAAAACCTAGTCTTGGAGGATGAGGCGAGCGGAGAATGTTGATGAGAACACCGGATGATATATATAGTGTCTTTATGTTAATTAGAACGAAACTCTTCATCGAAATAGTTATTATATTTTTTCCCTAATATTAATCTAGATTCGTTTTATTAATATTTTAATTGTAATTAAATATACATTGTATTTCAAACATTTTATTGTAAAACTTAAATGCTTTTTCAGTTCTCGGGGGCTCTGGTTCATGTAATCTGTGACAATCGTACTTACCTAATATTTTTATGTCAGGAATAGATACATAATTTCCGAGTTTTTCTCAGGTAACATCCCTGTGAAATATTGAAAATACACGGTTCATACTTGTGAATCTTTTTATTAAGCACAAATAACATGCATTTTCCATAAAATTGGCATACGTGCCCCACGAGTAATGAAGCGGTCAAATTAGTGTTTTTTTGCTAAACCATCATTAACTATTATTTAGTCTGATCTTTTGTTTCTTGATCCCCTGCTCTTCTCTTTCATCTCTCCTTAAAATCAGTCACTCGCCAAGAAGGTAATGATAGTTTTTTGCTTACGATTTTTGTAACGCCCCAAAATCAATATGACCATATTTGTTAGTCTTTTTCTTTTGAAGGGTTGTTTTGATATTTGCGCTCATAGCTATCGTTCGAGATAGTTCTTTTATCTAAGCTGATTTCCTTTTCCAACTTAGGAACACGGTCCAGAAGTTCCCGGAAAGATGCGTCTCGAGCTGGCAGTGATTTTATATAAAATGATTTGGATTTGTGAGTTCAGTTTTCAATAAAATTATGGTAGTGAATTTCAAAATTTAAAGATGTAGTAGGGGGTTTTTGATAAATTATGTGGGTTGGTATGGTGACCCATGCCTCTTTTAGTACTATATACCTACTACCAATCATACTTCTTCAAAACGATATTTTGAGAGTTATAAAGCTCACTTTCACTACAGAAAAACTTCAGTTCTCAAAATACTTAGAAGCTAGACAGCTTGTGCTTGTGGTGACATCCAGACGAGATCCTCTATTGTTCATGATTCTCAGTCAAGGCAAGTAAAGCTGATTCTTTGCTGCATCTGGAAAACATATAATTTTTCTTTGTTTCCTGTTGATTGCTTGCCTGATGCATGTGTGAGTTTCATTCAATTCATGTTTACGTTTTATACAAAAGGTTTCAAGTATAAAAGTTATGGGTTCACAATAGCGATATTCAAAGTTTTGATAAAACTCACCAATTTGTCTTTCAGCAAGAACGAGGTTGTATTTCAAAAACACTGAGCTGTACAAATTCGAGCTTACGTATGAACCTTAGAAAAGTTTATTAGTTCCTGTGTTCTGTAGAGTTCTGGATATGGCTCTGAACGAATAGGCGGTGCTGGTGTGATCGGGATTTATGTTCCGATTGGATAAGCTGAGCTGGTCTGTTTAGAGATTGTCCGTGCTGGTACAGTACTCTCCATCTAAGCTGATTTATTCCAAGATGGTACCGTACCCTCCAGCTGAGCGATTTATCCCGTGCTGGTACAGTACCCTCCAGCTGAGCTGGTCTATCCAAAACTGTATTGAAAACGTTTAACCTCTATACCCAAGCTAACTACCCAGTCGCGAGTTGATCCAGCTTGTGTCCGTGCTGGACTATCTTTTCTCGCGTTCATCTCTTCAATTTCATTGAACAAATTTCATGAAATAATTCCAAGACCATTAATCGATAATCCATTACTCCTCATTGAGAACATCTTTAACTCCTTGACACTGTTCTTCAATTTTTCAGCCGAGCTGGTTTTCAGTTACCGCCAATTCGCAGCCCAACTGTACTCTCAGTGAGGTTTTAAAGGTTAAATGAGTTTTAAAGAAGTGAACCCCCACAAGTTTAAGTGGTCGGTCTCCGATCAAGTGCATTGTTTAAAGATATTTCATCAGTTTAAAGGAAGTGAATTTTAGTTTTTAAGAATTTATGGCGTAGATAACAGACGGTCCACAGGAAGGGTGAGTGAGCTGGTTGACTGACCAGAGTGCCCCTTCACGAGGAAAGGGACAGGATTATGGTTAGCAAACTATAATCCCTTTCACAGCTAAGTTGGGATTTATTTCCCTAGTTTCCTGAATTCAGATGTTAGTTTGATCAAGCGCCAGGACCTAAGGAGAGCTTTTAGGACATAAGTCACAAGAAAATGAGAGCGATCTAGGTTGATATCCCGATCTGATTTTTATGAGAAAGATTTGTGCTTAATCTGACTTCCTTTAAATTGTGTCTTTAGCTTATGTATACTGTTTCCTGCATTATGTGATCTTGTTATCCTCAGTTTTTTACTTTTTGAGCCCCTAGGCTCATTAGTTTTCCTGGTGCAGATGAGGCAGCTCAGGGGGTAGGCGAGAGGTGCGAGTTGAACCAGATTGGGGCGTGGATGTTTATTGAAGGCCAGTGTTCTGTATTGTTGTTTTTGATCTTTTCAGAACTGTATTAAGATCTATTACAACAATAGAGGATTCATATAGAATTCAAGAAGTTGTAATATCCTGTTTGTAATTCGAACGAAATTTTTTGTACTCCAAAGCTGACCTTACTGTTGTTTGTATCATCTGTTCTAAAATTCAAGTCTTGGAAGGAAATACAGCTTCCAATTTGTGAATTTAGCCCTTTCATCTTTCCACTTTAATCTTTTTAATCCAATCCGTTGACTCCCTTGGGTTTGGGTATCACAACTTGGTATCAGAGCAAGGTCCTAGAGATGAACACACACTTCCATTCTTGGACAGTTCTCGCTAACCGCATCTCCTGAACTGTGAGTTTTATTCTATTGTCATAGGGTCATTTTCTTTGAGTTTCTGATGTTCATTTGTGGTGGATTTCTGGCTTTAGATAAATATGTCAGGTGGAGGAAGGGGTAAGAGAAGCAACCCTAGAGAGGAGACCAACCCAGACAGCAGCACCCGTGTTGTAGCCGGAATGACCCAACTTCTAGAACAACTGGTAGAACAGTCAAGCCGAGGTAATGGCCAATCATCCAAAAGAGGATCCAATCATGAAGATCCCCATGAGAGGTTTCTATGGAAGAGATCGAAAGAGTTTAGTGGCACAACCGATCCGCTTGCTACTAAAAGCTGGATCAAGTCCATGGAGGTCATATTTGAGTACTTCCAGATGCCAGATTTGGACAGGCCCAGGTGCGCCATCTATATGCTGAGAGACGATGCTATGATTTGGTGGGAGGGAGCCAAGCTGACCATGGACCTAGCTAATCTCTCATGGGAGGATTTCAAGAGAGTGTTCTTTGATAAATATTTCACCACGGATATGAGGTCCGAGCTGAAGAGGGAGCTCCTAACGTTGAAATAGGGGAGCATGTCAGTTCAAGAGTATGTTCGCAAGTTTGAGAGAGGGTGCTACTGTTGGCGAACAACGGCGGATCCGGATCACGCCTCCCGGCGAGGCAGCGGAAGAATAAAATACCAGGAGACGATCAATACAGTTAAAACAAAACACAGATCTATGACCATCCATAGGGTGTTTAGGTGACTACCTTGCTGGCAACTCGTGCCTGGCTCCGACCGGTTTCGTAAAGAAAACGGCACTTCACGGTAGGCGGTGGTAGATATCGTCAATCAGGTCCACGACCGGATGCGAGACTCCTTCGTCAGCCTACACTAGAAGGCCTGACGAGATCGGCGCGGATGGATTCTCCTCGTCAAATTTGGCCGGAACAATTTCCGGCGAAGAGGCGGCGGCGGCGGCGACAAGCGGCGCACGGCGGCGGCGTGAGGCTTTGAGGAGAAAGGGGCGGCGGCTCTTAAGCTCTAGGGTTAGGTTATGATTAAGTCTAGTCTTGAGTTATGAAGTCTAATCTATATTAAATAGATCTTAGTGTTGGACTTGGACCGGCCCAACGGGCCCGGGTCCAACGGAGGAACATTCAGTTCATCCCCATCACCGTGACTTCATCATAACTCCGATCGCCGATCAGATCAGACCGATCGACTCAGTTTCCGAAACTGAATACTATGATCTGAAAAACCATTTTTCAGAACCCCAGTGCAAAATGACCGTTTTGCCCCTCAACAGCGGGAAATCCCGATTTGACCCAACGGAGGAACATTCAGTTCATCCCCATCACCGTGACTTCATCATAACTCCGATCGCCGATCAGATCAGACCGATCGACTCAGTTTCCGAAACTGAATACTATGATCTGAAAAACCATTTTTCAGAACCCCAGTGCAAAATGACCGTTTTGCCCCTCAACAGCGGGA
>KV005677.1:29579-44159 GCA_001598015.1 Dorcoceras hygrometricum
CTAGTCGAGATCATGCCATACATAATACTACCTATAGCCGAGGCATATGGTACACGTGCCATACTCTCTATCTCTTCATCAGTCTTTGGACACATAGACTTAGATAGAGTGACCCCGTGGCACATAGGTAGGTGTCCTCTCTTGGACTCTTCCATAGAGAACCTCTTAAGTATGGTATCGATGTAGGTAGCTTGGGTGAGTCCGAGCATCCCAGAGCATATGCGACATCCGGTCTAGTCGAGATCATGCCATATATAATGGTACCTATTGCCGAGGCATATGGCACACGTGTCATACTCTCTATCTCCTCATCAGTCTTTGGAAATAGACTTGGATAGAGTGACCCTGTGGCACATAGGTAGGTGTCCTCTCTTGGACTTTTCCATAGAGAACCTCTTAAGTATGGTATCGATGTAGGTAGCTTGGGTGAGTCCGAGCATCCGTTTGGATCTATCCCGGTAGATCTGTATTCCAAGAATATAGGATGCTTCACCCATGTCCTTCATCGAAAATCTACTAGACGACCATACTTTAGTTGATTGCAGCATTCTTACATCATTCCCAATGAGTAGAATGTCATCAACATAAAGTACGAGGAATGTCACAGCGCTTTTAACTACCTTCTTATATACACATGGCTCCTCGGGATTCTTGATGAAACCAAATTCCTTAATTGTTTCATCGAATCTCAGGTTCCAACTTCGCGATGCTTGTTTGAGACCGTAGATCGATCTCTGAAGCTTGCATACCTTATGCTCGCTTCCAACAGATGTGAAACCCTCAGGCTGCGTCATATAGATCTCTTCCTTAATGTTTCCATTAAGGAACGCAATTTTCACATCCATTTGCCATATCTCATAGTCGTACCATGCGGCTATGGCTAACAAGATTCTAATTGACTTGAACATCGCGACTGGCGAGAAGGTTTCATCGTAGTCAACACCTTGCCTTTGAGTGTAACCTTTCGCGACCAGTCGTGCCTTGTAGGTCATTACCTTACCATCAGTCCCAAGTTTCTTCTTGTATACCTATTTACACCCAATAGGAACAATTCCTTCAGGAGGGTTAACAAGAGTCCAAAATTGGTTAGCATGCATTGAGTCAAACTCAGACTGCATTGCTTCAAGCCACAAATTATAATCAGCATCGGAAATTGCCTCCTTGAAAGTTCTTGGATCAGATCCAACAACTTGATCACATTGATTATCTTCAAGGATAAAACCATATCTCTCAGGAGCCCTAGGAACCCTTTCGGATCTCCTAGGTGCGACCATTTATGGTATTGGATCTGAAGGTGCGGGAGACTCACCTGGTACTTCGATTGGATCTCGAAACTCTTCGAGTTCTACTATTTTGCCCTTTCTATCAAGTAGAAATTCCCTTTCCATAAAGGTGGCATTCCTAGAAACAAACATTTTGTTTCGCTGGGATAGTAGAAGTAGTATCCAATTCTTTGGATACCCAATGAAGTAACATAAGATGGATCTCGTATCCAGCTTATCTCCCACTGTCTGCTTCACGTAAGCAGGACATCCCCAAATCCTCATGTATGAGTACTTGGGTGGTTTGCCCATCCATATCTCGTATGGAGTCTTATCCACTGCCTTGGTGTGGACATTGTTCAACAACATTACCACCGTTTCGAGCGCATAGCCCCAAAACTAGGTAGGGAGCTCAGTGAAGCTCATCATAGATCGAACCATGTCCAAAAAGGTCCGATTACGACGCTCCGCTACACCATTGAGCTGTGGTGTGGCCGGAGGGGTCCACTGAGAGAGAATCCCATTCTCTTTCAGAAAGTCTTGAAATTCCGCACTTAAGTATTCACCACCTCGATCGGATCGAAGTGCTTTAATACTTTTGCCTAATTGATTTTCTACTTCAGCCTTGAATTCTTTGAACCTTTCAAAGGATTCAGACTTGTGCTTCATTAAGTACAAGTACCCATACCTAGAGTGATCGTCGGTAAAGGTGATGAAGTATGTGCGACCGTGTTTAGTACCAATACTAAACGGGCCGCACACATCAGTATGGATCAAATCCAATAGGCCTTGAGTACGCTCACCCTTGCCCTTGAAGGGTTGCTTAGTCATCTTTCCCTTAAGACAAGAGTCACAAGTCGGTAGGGAGTTAATGTCTGACCGATCAAACATGTCACTCCTAACTAACTTGTTCATCCTACTTAGATAAATATGACCTAGCCTAGCGTGCCAAAGTTGTGCTGGGTTCAAGTTATCATGTTTCCTTTTAATCGTTGTTGTATGTGCTTCGACATCGCGAGTTGGAACGTCTTTTAATTTTAAGGTGTATAAATCGTTTTCGCGTTCCCCAATTCCAATTAAACATTCATTCTTGTAAATATTGCAAATCGAATTAGCAAACATACAAGAATATCCATCGCTATCAAGCATAGAAACAGAAATAATGTTCTTTATTAATTCGGGAACAAATAAAACGTTTCTCAATAACAACTTAAAATCAGAAGATAGAAATAAGTAAACATCTCCTATAGCTATAGCAGCAACTCTTGCTCCATTACGAAGCCTCAAGTGGGTCTCACCCTCTCTAAGACGTCGGCTTCTTGTCATCACCTGCAAATCATTGAAGATATGAGATCCACATCTGGTATCAAGTATCCAAGAAGTCGAATTAAGAGACATACTTATTTCAATATAGAACATACCTTTCACAGTTCGCAACTGCTCGAGGTACTCCTTGCAGTTCCTCCTCCAATGCCCAGCCTTGTGGCAGTGGTGGCAGACATCCTCAGACTTGTTTGGCTTCGAAGCCTTTGCCTTTGACTTCTTGGCGGACTTTTCCTCCTTCGCAGGAGCAGAACGCTTCTTGCTCTTGCGTCTGGGCCTCTTCTTCGTAGAGGAAGAAGAGCCCAGAAGGAGGACGGGTTTGTCCTTCTTTATGGTCTCTTCAAACACTACAAGCATGTTAACCACCTCATCGAGGGTGGCTTCCAGCTTGTTCATGTTGAAGTTGACCACGAAGGGGTCAAATGCAGCGGGTAGCGAGAGGAGAAGTACATCCACCGACAGCTCGTGTGGAAGTGCGATATCAAGTCCCGACAGCTTTTCAACGAGCCCAATCATATGAACCCCATGCTCGCTCAAGGGTGGCTTCCAGCTTGTTTATGTTGAAGTTGACCACAAAGGGGTCAAATGCAGCGGGTAGCGAGAGGAGAAGTACATCCACCGACAGCTCGTGTGGAAGTGCGATATCAAGTCCCGACAGCTTTTCAACGAGCCCAATCATATGAACCCCCATGCTCGCGGACCGAAGTCCCATCGCGCATGCGGCTTTTCATAAGCTCCTTGACAGCCGTGAACCTCTCATGTCGAGAGTTCTCCCCATACAGTTCCTTGAGATGAAAGAGTATGGCAGAAGCATACTTTGTCTTCTCAAAGCGCCGTTGCATTTCGTTGGACATCGATGCCATCACATAGCATCGAGCTTTAACCTCGTCGTCCCGCCATTGGTTAAGCGTAATCAGCTCCTCAGGGCTGATATTGGCAGGGGTTTCCTCCGGAGGGCACTTCTCTATCGTATAGAGGAGCTTCTCCGAAGCCAATACAAGATTGAGGTTGCGGAGCCAGTCTTGGTAGTTCAGATCGGTGAACCTGTTGCAATCCAGTATAGCAGCGATCGGGTTTTTCATCGAAACCATTTTATAAGCAGTAATACTGAAAAGGAAAACAGACATGCATCACTAATTATATATAAAATAAACGCTAAGACATAAAACATGGTCGTTAAGTTTTATGAATTATCCTCCCACTATTTTAACGATTTCACCACCCTCTAATGAAATCGAGAAAACAGGTTTCTTTAGTGGGTACACGGAGCCCAATCAAGCGACCATGGACCCGAATAATATCAGCCATCCATGACCCCCAAAAGATAGTTTCCGATTGCAACCGGTGCAACCTCCATGTATTCACCTCACGTCCAGTAAGAGCCCAATAATATGACGCCGTTTACTATCACGTGTCAAGATGACCCATCAATGTTGAGTCGTGAAGGACGGTCCCCTTAAATTCCCCAATAATATGAGCCAACGTTAAAAGGAGTTCCCACCGACTCACAACAGTTGTAAATGGCGTGGACAGCTTTCCGGCATACATGACCCCCTCAATAATATGAGCTGGCCATGTATACGGGTAGCATCGACGTACACCCATTGTTGATGGAAGGTAGGGAGAATTAAACAATTTTAAATATCCTTTAGTTTATCGAATAAACATTTTTATCTTGATATAAGTTTTAAATCATATTTAAAACGAGGGATTTGAATTTTGAAAAACTTTGGTCTCATGCATATATTTTAAATCTAATTTAAAACATGCAACATGCGGATTCAATTAACTATATATCAACATATATAAAGAAACATTGGGATGATCGATCGCGAGAGCTATGCGGTCCGTGGTTGCCAGCCACGGACCTGGGTCCAATCCTAGGGGTAATGCAATATGCAATGCAATCCTATTACAAAGCTTTTCGGTTTTACAGATCTTTGATCTTCAATATCTTGATCGTCATTGTCCACCGTCTTCGGATGTCCTCCCACTAAATCTGGTAATTTACATTTAAATACCATGACATACAAGTGATACATTTATCAAGGGGTGGGAACGGGCCACAAACAGACCCACTTTAAATGATAATCAAAATATTTACAAACCGAATCACAAAAAACCTATCGCATACACCTAACAAATTGGGCACGGCACTCGATCATCCCAATCATGCAATTAATCTAATTAACATGCATAAATTAAATAATCAAATTATTTATCCACAAAATCATATTTTAATTACGAAATCGCATTTTATAAATAAAATCGTATTTTGTCGATAAAATCAAATTTTAATCAACAAAATCATATTTAATTTATAAAATCATATTTCAAAATTAAAATCGTATTTTGCAATTTTAATTGTATCAAATCGATATCGAATATCGGCCCGAAAACTTCACGGGCTGCCCGGGACAGGCCCGAACTAAACCCTAGAAAAAAAACCAGCCGGCACGACATCGCCGGAGACTTGCCGGAGCGGCGGCCACCAGGTAATCACTTGCGACGCAAGGCCGCACGCGGTGTCTCGCAACGCCGCGCCATCGAGCGTCATCATCGCGCGCGACGTCGCGCATCGTCTTGCCACTCACGGCGCACGGCTGTGCGCCAATCACTCGACCACCGCGCAGCATGGTGCGCAACCAGCGGCGCAACAATTGCGCTGGGCGTTGGCTAGCAATCGGCCAGCCATGTGCACAACGACTTGCGCATAGCATCGCGCCTACTGCCCAATCTCGCGCAACCAGTGCGCTTGATTTTGTGGGCAGCGGCCGGCCAGCAAGTGGCCGTCGCGCGGCCATCGTGCGCGATAACGCGAGGCCGCGCGCGCGAAGTTTCATGCGTACGTTGGGGCCACCGCACACGGCGGCGGCCGGCGGCTTCGATTTCAAAAATTTTTGTTTTCCGATCTGCAATTTCAAGATTAGATACAATATGGCAACGATGTATTGATCAGATCCAAAAACCTGGCTCTGATACCACTGTTGGCGAACCACGACGGATCCGGATCACGCCTCCCGGCGAGGCAGCGGAAGAACAAAATACCGGGAGACGATCAATACAGTTAAAACAAAACACAGATCTATGACCATTCATAGGGTGTTTAGGTGACTACCTTGCTGGCAACTCGTGCCTGGATTCGACCGGTTTCGTAAAGAAAACGGAACTTCACGGTAGGCGACGGTAGATATCGTCAATCAGGTCCACGACCGGATGCGAGACTCCTTCGTTAGCCTGCACTAGAAGGCCTGACGAGATCGGCGCGGACGGATTCTCCTAGTCAAATTTGGCCGGAACAATTTCCGACGAAGAGGCGGCGGCGGCGGCGACGACAAGCGGCGCACGGCGGCGGCGGCGTGAGGCTTTGAGGAGAAAGGGGCGGCGGCTCTTAAGCTCTAGGGTTAGGTTATGATTAAGTCTAGTCTTGAGTTATGAAGTCTAATCTATATTAAATAGAACTTAGTGTTGGACTTGGACCGGCCCAACGGGCCCGGGTCCAACGGAGGAACATTCGGTTCATCCCCATCACCGTGACTTCATCGTAACTCCGATCGACGATCAGATCGGACCGATCGACTCAATTTTCGAAACTGAATACTATGATCTGAAAAACCATTTTTCAGAACCCCAGTGCAAAATGACCGTTTTGCCCCTCAACAGCGGGAAATCCCGATTTGACCCCTGTTGACTTTTAGAAAGTCTCACTCCCCAAAATCCTCTTCTCATGCTCAACACATTGAGCTGAGTATCCCTGCGGGAATCTCGAATTCAGTACTTGTGTGACCCTCAATGGTTCAGGGATACAGCTAGCCGTGGGCCCACAACCATTGTGGCTCCGGAATCACAATCCCGGACTTGCCCAACGGATCATGGTAAGAGTATCTAGAAACATCGCCCCATGATCCCCTAGGTATCACTGATAGTGCCTGCAAGAATAAGTTGGTCGTGGTTAGCGTACAGTACGGTCCTTTCAATCCATATATCCCGATCAGATCAACGACCATTGGTAAATCGAGAATCGCTATAGATCCGATAGATATGCATACATCTTGGAGATCGAATAGTGACATCGCGAGTGTAACTAGGTAAACACATTTACCTAAAACACTTCTAGTACTCTGGCCAGAGATTTATACACTTTTATCCCCTCAGATAGCATAGGATATCCACGCATGTCTGCGAGCGGTGAATCCTCGACAACGATGTATCGACTCCTACATGCATCGGGGTCTCACCCAATCTTGGTCCTACAATTGGTATCAGAGCCAAGGTCACAGGTTCGATTCCCATTGATTTCAAGGAGTGCAATTATTGGGTGGGGGATTGTTGAGGTGCAATAATTGCCCCTGCTAGGTAGAGAGATCGAAACGTGGCGCTTGTGTTGCTATACGGTTTAAAAGATTGGAGTTGCACCGTTACCACCAGCTATAGCTTTTGGTAAGCGGCAAGCGCTCGATCCAACAATTGGTATCAGAGCAGGTTGTTCTTGAACGAGCACTGATTTTTAAAACACATGTGCTATGTTTTTAATGTTTTTAAATTGTTTTGAGTAACTTATTTTATGAAGGCCAGATGTTGTTTTAATATAGAACCGGTTTTTCGCTTGATGAACTGTCGGGATGCGCGAGTCTCGGGCAGATGCCAAGCTTCTATTTTCGTTGTGATATAAGATCACTTGGAGCGAGGCTCAGTGACAAGCACATGGGGCGAGATAGAAGAAGGAAAAATCTGAGCTGTTATCTGTACTGGTTCTTCATATATTTAAGCAACTCAGTAGCACTTGTTCATTTGAAATATTTTGTATGCTCTGATTTGTTTTTAAATTGTTCTGTTTTGCGGATTTCCAGCTGATGCAAAATTTTGATTTTAAAATGATTTGAGCTCATGTTATAAAAGACAGGGAGAGTGGCGTCACTGTCTTTGATAATTTTGAGTTATGCATCAGTTTTGTTTTTGAAAATCATATAGCTCTTGCATAAGGTGCTTCCCAAAAGCTGATTTTGTTTTTCAAATTTAACAGTGTAGGGAGAGTTTTGTTTTAGTTATCGGGAAGACCAGTAGTTCACTCTCTTTTTGATTCCCACAAAAAGGGAGAGAATTGTTAGAACATGCATCGTTTATTTAAGGTTTTGTGTAAATCAAAAAGAGAGAGATTGATGGATCTGTTTTGATAGATCCTGATTAAGTTTTGAATTACACAAAACCTATTATTGTGTTTCTAACAATTCTACTTAAGTGTACAGGTTTTAGGAACGAAGAAGAATATCAGCAGGAAGAAGCATATTGAGCAAAGAAGATAAGCAGCTTTATTTGTTCAGCAGATGGTTTGACAAGATTAAGTTCAGCAGTTGGTTTGGTGCGTTCATGGAATTGGCAGCTGGATTAGCAATGGAGACGTCCAAAGTTAAAACAGTTGTTCGTAATCAGGCGTAGGCCAAGATGAACCAGCTGGAACAATTATTGAGAAGTTTGCTGGAGATATAGATCGAAGAAGAAGATTCCAGTCGCAATTATAAGTACTGTTGACGAATCTGTTGACAGTCGCTATTCAAGAAGCTAAGAAGAATCGTAAGCTGGAGCTGGAACGATAAAGATCAGCTGGAGCGCTAAGTGTAGATGACATCAGTAGTAACGTCATCATTCAGCAGGAAGCTACAGTGATCAGCAGGATGTAATCAGCAGTTGAGAAGATGCGCAAGATATGGAATCAGCTGTGATGACATCAGCAGTGATGTCATCACAATCAGCAGTTGGCAATCAGCAGATGAAAAGAAGTGAAAGAGATGAAGCGACGTCGTGCTAAAGAATCAGCAGATGGTTTAGTGTTAATGACGTCATCGTGACGTCATCATAATCAGCAGATGGTTTGAGTCCAGCAGTCGCAAGATATCAGCAGGAAGCTACAGTACATCCAGACGAGAGCTTCAACGTTATATTCAACCAGTCGAGGATGCATAGTAAACGATGTCGTTTGGATAAGTTGATACGACATCGTTTGATCTAACCAGCTGGACAACCAGTCGCAAGCATTTGAAACCACCAGCTGGACAACCAGATGCAAGCAACAGCACATCCAGTCGTGAGCTACAATGAACCAGCTGCTGCTATGAATACAGTCGCAAGCTTTGCGTATCCAGTCGCAAGCTCTATGCATCCAGTCGCTAGCTTTGGTATCCAGACGCAAGAAAAGAAGAAGTAGCGAAGCATGGAAAACAGACGCAAGATATCCAGTCGAGAGCTACAGTGGATCCAGTTGAAGGCTACAGTCCTTTGCATATCCAGACGACAAAAGGATTCAGCAGAAGCGCAAAGCAGTTGAAGAATGAATCAACAGCGAAGCAGTTGACGATTTACGAGAGCTGGATGTCAACTGTTGAGCGTAATTCAAATGGCGAAAACGACAAGACGCAATCAACGCTCAAGATGGAAAGAATCAATAGAGTCGTGCAAATTGCCTCAATTCAAGGGAACAAGATTTGTACTATTATGGGAAATAGTACAATATACAGAGGATGTTTGCACGAATATGGAAAGACGACAATTTGGCATTGACAAGCGCATAACAGTTTTGGAATCTATCTAACGGCCATATTTCAAACAGAGCTTATATATTCGAGAAGCGCCATTGAAGAAGATTGACGAGAAGACGAAAAAAGACGACGTGAGTTGTTGTTGCACAGTAAAGTAAAATCAAAAGGAGACAACAACGAAAGGGAAGAACACAGAAGAAGATGAAGCAGTCGACAATCATTCTTGAAAGGAGCTTATTGTGTCGACTGCTGAATCTGTATTAGCTCGTTTAGGAGCATTTACCTAGTGTGTGAGAAACAGAGAGTTGAGAGCTTCATTGTAACAATCTCACACACAGAGATTCATTCACATCCTTTGGTGAATGAATCTCAAAACGTTTCAACAGTTCCCGTCCAAGCACGATGACGTAAAACTCATGTGTATGTAGTTAGTCACACAGTTGCGGCTGGTGTGCATTGTTGAAGTCTAGGAGTTCTCACAGCTGCTGGTTGTGGGATCGGGTCTGTACACGAGTTGTAAGATCAAATCTTCTAGTGGATCCTTCCGAGGTGGAAGAAGGGGAGATGTAGGACATTGAGGTCCGAACTTCCAGAAACAAATCTGCTGAGTATCGTGTCCTTTATTCATTCAGCATTCGCCTTACTTTTGCACGCATACACATTGCATAACAAATCAGCACTTGCATTTACTTAGCATCGCATACAGTTAGCACACAAGCACTTGCAAAGTCTCGAACAGATTTATGTTGTACATAAATCTGTTTGAGTTGGTTTTAAAATATAGGATTCAATTCTGGTATTTTCCGCATGATTTTTAAATCATACCAGATCTGTCTTCGGTGCTCTGTTGTTATTTATTGTTCAAGAACATTGAGCTATTGTAGCTCCGTATTAGCAGCGCAAAATCTTTAAATGAACTGTTTTAGCAGCGCTGCTAAGTTCCTTCTATTCAAAACAGGGACCAACAGGGGTCTCACCCAATCCCGACGCCTTATGACCTCAAGTGAGTCGGCAAACGAGTCAAAGTGAGACGCCTATCATGTAGAGTCTCAATGACGTTTCGAGTCGTGAGAACTAATCAGTACAACCAAGACCTCGGACTAATCCACTCGACAAATGGTAACCACTTGGAAAGTCCGAACGAGGGTAGTTCGATAGATCACCAGGTCACTATCTATCTGCATTCTCAGAACATCACAATGTTCCCTACCAATGAAACATGGTACTTCGCATCGCAGATACTAGTCTCTAGCTCGGGCGGCCTTATCCTCATTTTGACGGCCCAATCGACTAGGAACATGTTCAGAATACACAGTGACTATTAAATGTGTTTCATGATAGCCGTCATACCCACTATCACATCTAACATACACTTTAGTGTATTCTAGGTCTTTACTCAATGCAATTGTTAATCATTATACAACACAATGAAAGTAAAGAATGCCATATAAATGAATGCGAATATCATATATAAAGATTGTTTCATACAAGAGTCTATAAACCCACATGCCACAAGTTGGCTAGTTGGGCATCTACTCTAACAACTACTTTGTACCTCTAATTGAAAAGGATCCAGAAGAGAAGTTGCGACATTTTGTTGATGGGTTGAAGCCTACACTCAAGCTTAATGTTAGGCTAGATGAGACTAAGGTTTTCAGGGCAGCTGAGGAAAAGACCCTCCGAGTTGAAAAAGACTGGAAGGAGGTTGAGGAGGAGCGACATCAAGAGGTAGGCCTTCCAGCAGAAAGATCAAAGGCCTTTCAAGAAGCATAACAGGAATCAGCAGATACCGCAAGAACAGAAACCTTTACAACCCCAACCTGTTAGCGCAATTCCCGCCATAGACAACCGGCCAGTTTGCCCCAAGTGTCAAAAGAACCATCTAGTCAGTGTAGAGCTGGTCAGAGAGGCTGCTACAAGTGTGCTGCTCAAGGCCACATTGCTAAGAACTGCCCGAAAGCAAAGCAGCTGGTGACCACCAGGGCATATATGTCATGAAAGATGAGCAGGCCAACCCAGACTCTACGATAGTTATGGGTGATATTTTGATTGCTGCTATACCTTCTTTTGTCCTAATAGATTCAAGTGCGACCCATTCGTTTATAGCGGAAGAGTTTGCTAAGAAGTTACCTTCTAGGCCAGACCAATTGTCCATAGGGTTTTGTGTGATCGGACCCTTAGGAGAGGAACTGGTATCTCATGATTTATATCGTGATTTAGAGCTCATACTCCAAGGACATTTGATTACTGTCGACTTTAGCGGTCAAGCCACCTAAGGGAGACCAGTTTTCGTTTGAAGCTAACCATATCAGGAGAATTCCTTGTTTTGTGTCAGGTTTGAAAGCACAAAGTTTTTTAAGGAAGGGTGGAGTAGGATTTTTGTCTAGTTTATCATCCCTAGCTGTTGCTAGTAAGCCCGAGCTGGCAGAGGTGGAGGTGGTGAATGATTTTGATGGATCTGTTTAGACAGATCCTGATTAAGTTTTGAATTACACAAAACCTGTTATTGTGTTACTAAGAATTCCACTTAGTGTACAGATTTCAGATCGAAGAAGAAGATGAACAGTAGTTGAAATCTGTCCAGTCGATGGTTTGAAAGTTAAAGTTCAGCAGTTGGTTTAATTATTCATGTAGACGGCAGCTGGATTAGCAATGGAGACGTCCAAAGTAGAATCAGTTGTTCGTAATCAGGCGGAGGCCAAGTTGAACCAGCTGGAGCGAAGTGAATCAGCTGGAACGATAAGAACCAGCTGCAAGCGCTAAAGAAAAGATGAACCAGCTGGAACAGGAACTGTGAAGTCTGCTGGAGAAATAGATCGAAGAAGAAGAAGTTCAGCTGGAGCGCTAAGCGTAGATGACATCAACAGTGACGTCATCAATCAGCAGGGAGCTACAGTAGAACCAGTCGATGGATGATCCAGACGCAAGAGATGAAGCGACGTCGTGCTAAAGATTCAGCAGATGGTTTGTGCGTTGGTTATAATCAGCAGCAGGCTACAGTGCATTCAGCAGAAAGCTAAAGCTATCAGCAGTTGTGAAGAGAAGCACAAGAGATGAAGCGACGTCGTACAGGAATAATCCAGTCGCAAGCTACAGTGCAACCAGTCGAGGGGACTCAAGTTAGCGATATAAAAACGATGTCGTTTACATAAGTTGATACGACAGTGTTTTGCCTTCGCGCTAAGATTCAGCAGATGGTTTTGTGCTAAGAACCAACAGGTGCATTATTTAAGGGTAACCAGCAGGTGCATTTCAACGATAACAAAACGGTGTCGCTTGAATAAGTTGACACGACAACGTTTTGACTTAACCAACGGATTGAATTCAAACAGAGGCTTATATACGAGAAGAACGCCACTGAAGAAGGGGCGACTCAAAGAAAGAGCTAAGGTCGTGAGGGTTGTTGTTGCACAGAGAAGAGAAAATAAAAAGGAGACAACAACGAAAGGGAAAATGAATCAGAAGCAAAGCTGTCAACTATCTTTCGTAGAGGAGCTCATTGGAGTTGACAGCTGAGCTAGAATTAGCTTGTGTAGAGCATTTCCCTAGTGTGTGAGAAATAGAGAGTCTAGAGCTTCATTGTAACAATCTCACACAGAGAGATTCATTCACATCCATTGGTGAATGAATCTCAAAACCAATTCACAATCACTTCACTTCCAAGCACGATGACGTTAAACTCTGTGTTTGTAGTCTTTGAACAGAGACGTAAAACAAGTTCCAAGTGAACAGCCGAGGGCTGGTAGAAGTCTAGGAGTTCTCGCAGCTGCTGGTTGCGGGATTGGGTCTGTACGTGTTGTATAGATCAAAGTCTTCTAGTAGAGCCTTCCGAGGTGGAAGAAGGGGAGACGTAGGATATTGAGGTCCGAACTTCCAGAAACAAACCAGCTGGTCCATTTCTTTAAAGCTTTCAGCACTTGCATTTACTTAGCATTGCATAACACATTCAGCACGCATGTAAAACAGATTTCAGCACTTGCTTTTATTCAGCACGCACAGCTTTCAGCACCTTTTCTAGCATCGCACATTTCAGCACTTGCACATACAGTCGAACAGATTTATGTTCACATAAATCTGTTTGAGTTGTTTTAAAATATAAGGATTCAGTTCTGGTGTTTCCGCATGATTTTAATTTTATACCAGATCTGTCTCCGGTGCTTTTGTGATTTTAGATGTTCAAGAACATCGAGCTATTGCAGCTCCATGCAGCGCACAAAATATTTTTAATGTCTTTTAACAAGCGCGGCTGCTGATCTTTCCTTGAAAAACAGGGACCAACAATTGGTATCAGAGCAGGTTGTTCTTGAACGAGCACTAATTTTAAAACTCATGTGCTATGTTTTAAATGTTTTTAACTGTTTTGAGAAGCTTGTTTATAAAGGCCAGTTGATGTGTTTTAATATAGAACCAATTTTCTCTTGATGAACTATCACGGGATGCGCGAGTCCCGTGCAGATGCCAATATTCTATTTTCGTTGTGCTGTAAGATCACTTGGAGCGAGACTCGGTGACAAGCACATGGGACGAAATAGGAGATTGAAAATCTGAGCTTTTATCTGTTTACTGGTTCTTCATTTATAAGTAACTCAGTAGCACATTGCTTATTTGAAACATTTTGATGCTCTGATAGTTTTCAATAGTTCTGTTATGCGGATTTCAGTTGATGCTTAAAATTTTGTTTTTAATTGTTTTAAGATTATGTTATAAAAGACAGGGAGAGTGGCGTCGCTGTCTTTGTTAATTTAAGCTATGCATCAGTTTCGTTTTCAAAATCATATAGCTCTTGCATACGGTGCTTCCCAAAGCTGGTCTTGTTTTTCAAATTTAAAACTCCTGCTGTTACGTTGTTTTTTTTGTAACAGTGTAGGGAGAGTTTCTTTTTAAATTCACGGGAAGACCCAGATTCGAACTCTTTTTGATTCCCACAAAAAGGGAGAGAATTGTGTTAGAGTAGATACCCAACTAGCCAACTTGTGGCATGTGGGTTTATAGACTCTTGTATATGACAATCTTTATATATGATATTCGCATTTACTTATATGGCATTCTTTACTTTAATTGTGTGTATGATGATTTACAATTGCGTTGAGCAAAGACCTAGAATGCACTAAAGTGTATGTTAGATGTGATAGGGGGTATGAAGGCTATCATGAAACACATCTAATAGTCACTGTGTATTCTGAACATGTTCCTAGTCGATTGGGCCGTCAAAATGAGGATAAGGCCGCCCGAGTTCGAGACTAGTATCTGAGATGCGAAGTACCATGTTTCATTGGTAGGGAACATTGTGATGCTCTGAGCATGCAGATAGATAGTGACCTGGTGATCTATCGAACTACCCTCGTTCGGACTTTCCAAGTGGTTACCATTTGTCGAGTGGATAAGTCCGAGGTCTTGGTTGTACTGATTAGTCCTCACGACTCGAAACGTCATTGAGACTCTACATGATAGGCGTCTCACTT
>KV005677.1:90053-102136 GCA_001598015.1 Dorcoceras hygrometricum
GATGTTGCTAGACGCTTTACCATGATCCTATGGGCAAGTCCGGAATTGTGATTCCGGAGCCGCAATGGTTGTGGGCCCACGGCTAGCTGTATCCCTGAACCATTGAGGGTCATACAAGTACTAGATTCGAGATTCCCGCACGGATACTCAGCTCAATGTGTTGAGCACGAGAAGAGGATTTCGGGAAGTGCGACTTCCTAAAAGTCAACAGGGGTCAAACCGGGGTTTCCCGCTGTTGAGGGGCAAAACGGTCATTTTGCATTGGGGTTCTGAAAAATGGTTTTTCAGATTATATTATTCAGTTTCGGAAACTGAATCGATCGGTCTGATCTGATCAACGATCGGAGTTACGATGAAGTCGCAGCGATGGATATCGTCATTTGGACCCGGGCCCGTTGGGCCGGTCCAAGTCCATCATTAAGTCTATTTATTTAGAGTTAATGACTTCATTGAACACACAATTTTTGCATAACCCTAACCCTAAAACCAGCCGCCCCCTCCTCTCAACTCACGCCGCCGCCGCCGACGATCTTCGCCGGAAATTGTTCCGGCCTAGTTTTTCGAGGAGTATTCGTTCGTGCTGATCTCGTCAGCGCTTCTAGTGCAGCCTGACGAAGGAGTCTCGGATCTGGTCGTGGACCGGATTGGCGATAATCTACCGCAATCTACCGAGAAGAGCCGGATTCTTGTAATACCGGTTGGAGCCAGGCACAAGTGCCAGCAAGGTAATCCTCTTAAACATCCTATGAATGTCGTAGTTTGTTTATGTGTTTTTCGTATTGATCGTCTCCCGGTTTTCATTCTATTGTTCTTCCGCTGCCTCGCCGGGGGGCGGATCCGGGATCATCCTTCAGATTTGATTTATACAACCCCTTATACAAATCCGATCCTACAACCAGCATCTGCAGAAACTCCTATCACTCAACCAAAGAACTCAGACCCGCGATCTGGTTCGAGATACAAATGACTCAGCTCTAAGCTGGTTGTGCAAATCTTGCACTCAACACTCTCTATTTATGATTTACAATGATGACTCAATACTACATAGTTTGTGTATAAAAGATAGTGTGACACAAAGAGTTGAATATGCAGTTTGTGCGTGTGTCACTAGCTGTGAGCTGGTTCAAATAAGATGAACTCTGCTTGTATTTGTGACTGAAGTTTACAACTCGTAAATCGGTTAAGTCTCGTTGTGTTTCGTAACCTTCTCACAACTGATCTTCTCTGCTATTTATACTCTTTGGTTTTTAACGGTAATAAATGTCACCAGTAGAAACTTCGAGTGTATCCAAATTGAAAATCCTGCGGCGACTTAAATGCTTGTACGATGTCCGTACGCCTCCATTAAATGCATTACCCTTTTTAGCATACTTCTACTCCGTCTTCTGTACACCAAATCTCTGCTTATTTGAGGTTAGCTCAAAGTAGTTCCAACGACTACATCGAATGCAGAGAGGTCTCATGTATCACATCAAACTGTACGTTGATTTAAACATTCTGAAATTCAATTTGCTAAGTTGTTCTTAACTTAGCTGGGTTCCCGATCTGGCTTCTGTTCATTGAGCTGCTTTTCTTGATCGGGTTCCGAGCTTGATAAAATCCAATCTGCTTTGAAATAGTCTGCATATTTCTTTGTTGCATACGGATTCAGATATCAATCCTTGTACACTCATACCTTCAGATACGATGACGTCTGTAGAATACATCTGCTTCGATCTGGTTTACTTAACTGGTCTTCCAGCTGGTTTGTTATACCACTTATCACTCCAGCTGGTCTATTATACCACTTATCACTACTACTGTGATCTGTTTTCTCAACTGTAAACCACTGTTTTGCTGCTCTTCAGAACTGATATGATTTCAACACTGTCTGTTTCTATTCTTTGAACTTTCTCAACTTATATGTTCTTATCTGGCTAAGTATCTTTGGACTGTTTTGACTTTAACCAGTGTGACTTAGTACCTAGCTGGTATGTCCTTTGACCAACGTAACTGATATATTGAGCTGGTTTGACCTTAACCAGCACAACTTAAATACTCTGATCTGGTTTGTCCTTTTACCAGCATGACTCAGCTTCGATCTGGTTTCTTTGATCAATGTCGTAAGTCTCGTTCAGATCTTGTACCTTTGAGCTGATTAATATTTTTTATTTTATTTTATTTTTCTTCACCAAAACTTCTGAAATTAACTCTAACAATTTCCCCATTTTTGGTTATGAAAAAACCTTGCGCATAGAAAGAGATTTATTAGACTTTGAAACACTGTATACAATAGTCGATTCCAAAGTAATAAAATTTTTTTAGCTAAACCCGGTAAAAACCATCTTCTCTATTTATAGCTGCTTGGTCCTTCGATTCCAAAGTACTAAAATTTTTTAGCTAAACCCGGTCAAAACCATCTTCTCTTTTTATAGCTGCTTGGTCCTTCTCCCTTTTTATTGCTCGGCCCACTACTTGGTCCTCCTCTTGGTGCACTACTTTGTCCTCCTTCCCCCCTTTTGGCATCACCAATTTCCTTGAGGTGATTGACCAATTCTGCCAGCTGTAATTTGACAAAATCTAGATCACTGGCAATCTGCAGCTGATGCTCGGTAAATTCACGTACAAGGCTGGTTTCCAATGATATCTGGGAAGAAGCCCCATTGGCGGCCATCGTGTCCATCTTCACATAAAAGGCGCGCTTGTAGACACCAAAGTCGTGTTTCATGAATGTCTGAATATTCAATAATTCTTCAACTTTGGAGTCCAAAATATACTACTTTGGAATCCATGGATTGTACCTTGTAGTCCAGTGAAACGACTTTTTAGACCTCCTCGAGTGTGACACCCATACCCATGGGAATCAACGGAGTAGAGTTAATTGAATAAACAAGAGGAAAGAAGGGCTAAATGCGAAATATTGTAAGATGTATTTCCTTACAAAACCGTTATACAACCAATTCGCGCCAAAAGTAAATAGCAACAACAGATTTGAGTAAAGAGACTTCTGGATCAACTTACAAAACGAGATATTACAACTACTGAAACTCTATATGAATTCTCAATTGTTGTAATGGATCTTAATACAGTTTTGACAAAAGATCAAAAACAACAACAGCACGGAAACGCCGGCCTTCGATAAACACACGCATGCCCCAGCAGGTTCAGCTCTCGCCTCCCGTCTGCCCCAGATCTGACTCACATGCACCATAAAATCTAATGAGCCTAGGGGCTCAGCAAGTAAAACCGAGAATAACAAAGTCACTTAGTGCAGGCATACATAGACATAATTTAAAATAATCATAGCTTAAAGGAATTCAGTTTATGCATAAGTTCTTTTCGTAAAATCATATTTGGGAAAGCAACCCAGATCTCATCTATATTTTTCTTATGACTTATGGCTTAGAAGCTCTCCTTAGGTCCAATGGCGCTTGATCAAGCTACATCTGAATTCAGTAACAATATGGCGAAACACCGCCCATAACAATTGAAGGGGCAACTGATTCCTTCGACAGCTAGCTCACCTTTCCGTCTTTGATCGTCTGTTATCTATTCCATAAATCATTTAAAACTGAACATTAATTCCTTTAAACACAATATTTGATCAAAAATCGGATCACCAACATCGAGGTTCGCTTTTTTTTAAAACTCCTTTCTCTTAAAATATACGTTGCACTGAGCATACAGGTTTGGCTAAAGAATACATATCTCGAACATGGAAAACAGATTTGGCTATATGAATAGTATTGCAGAATCCCAGACGACATCCAAATATACCAGCTCCGCTTATCTAACCAGTACAAAATCCCGATTCGACTAGCATCGCCGATTAACTTGGAGTCAAGTCCAGACGTCACCATACACCAGAACAAAGGAGTTCATAATTATACATTAAACTTGAGTCTGTACTACTCAATGTTTTTAAAACAACAATAATCGCACTAAACATGCTGGAGAGTTTTTAAAAACAGAACTCAACTCTTTGACCCCGAAACATTTTATATATATATATATATATATATATATATGTATATATATATACTTTCATGTAGCAAAGGAAATCAACTTTACTTGCCTTATACTGGAAATCACGAAGAACAGCTGGTCTCGGCAGGAGATCTCCTCAAGCACTCGCGACGAGCTCCTTAGAATTTTGAGAGAACTAAAGATTTTCTTTGCAAGCAAAATGAGCTTCTAACTTCACGAGATCAATCATATATGAGAGTATGATTTGTAGTTGATGAAAGGTACAAAATTAGGTATGGCACAACATACCCTCTCCTTGTAAAATGATAAAGACTCCACCTCACTATTTTAATTTGAAAACTTGCCGTAGGATTTTGAAAAGAACTTATCTCTCATTTAAATAATTTTATTTTCGAATGAAATCTGAATCAGCTCGAGTTGTTCTTGGGGCAAAATCTGACCGGAAACCTTCTGAATCGTGCTCGAAGCTGAAAGGAAGAAATCAGCTTAAATAAATAAAACTAACTTGAGCTGAAATCTGGATGCTCAAAACATCCTTTAAAATAAAAAGGTTAATAATTGTGTTCCTATGGATTTTGGGGCGCTACAACTCTACCCTCCTTACTGAAATTTCGTCCTCAAAATTTACTTGCCAAACAGCTCTGGTAAAGACTATGCATATCAGCTTCGGTCTCCCACGTAGCTTCTCGCTCTGATTGTTTAGACCACTGCACTTTAATCATTGGAATGGTACGATTTCTCAAATTACTATTCTCTATAAGAAGAATTCTCTCGGGTCTTTCTTCATAACTCAGATCTGGTGCAAGATGGATTGGTTCATAACTTAGCACATACGACGGGTTGAGAACATATTTTCTTAAAGTTGATCCATGGAACACGCTGTATACTGAAGACAGATGTGGGGGCAGTGCTAATCGATAAGCCATCGTTCCTATTTTGTCCAAAATTTTGTAAGGACCAATATATCTTGGACTCAACTTTCCTTTCTTCCCAAAACGCATCACTCCTTTCATCGGGGCTACTTTCGAGAACACATGGTCACCAGCTTCAAAACTCAGCTCTCGAAGTCTAATATCAGCATAACTCTTCTGTCTGCCTTGAGCTCCTCTCATCCTCTCCCTTATTTTCCTAATAGCTACAACATCTGGTCCTGAACCAGCTCGTTCACCTACATCATCCCAATGAAGAGGTGTTCTGGATATTCGACCATAGAGAGCTTCATATGGGGCCATCTGGATTGAAACTTGGAAGCTGTTATTATACGTAAATTCTACCAATGGCAGCTTCAAATCCCAACTATCTGAAAAATATATGATACAAGCCCCGAGTAGATCTTCTAGAATCTGAATCACCCTTTCTGATTGAGCATCTGTCTGGGGGTGAAATGCTGTGCTAAAGGTCAACTTAGTACCCAAAGATCTGTGAAGAATCTTCCAGAAAGCTGACCTAAACCTTGGATCTCTGTCAGATACGATCGAAACTAGAATACCATGAAGTCTTACTATTTCTCTTATATACAGCTCAGCGTATTTTCTCACATCGTAAGTTGTCTTGACTGGTAAGAAGTGAGAAGATTTTGTGAGTCGGTATAACCCAAACAGAATTGTATCATTGAGCAGTTCTGGGTAGACCAACTACAAAATCCATTGAAATACTCTCCCACTTCCACTCTGGTATAGGTAGGGGCTTTAGCATTCCGGCTGGTCTTTGATGCTCAGCTTTGACCAGCTGACAGGTTAGGCATTCTGAAACAAATCTAGCAATATCGTGTTTCATGCCTGGCCACCAATACAACTTCTGAAGATCTTTATACATCTTGGTACTCCCTGGGTGTACTGAGTAAGGGGCTGTATGAGCTTCTTTCATGAGATCAGGTCTCAAGTTTTCCACGTTAGGAACCCATAATCTACCTTGATATCTAACAACTCCTCCAACTGAGGTATAGAGATTTCCTCCTCTCTCTTCGTCTTGTTTCACCCACTTCTTCAGCTGTTCATCTCTCGGTTGACCCTCTCTAATCTGGTCTATCAACGAAGACTGAATGGTGAGAACAGGTAGGGCTGCAGTACTGTGATGGGGCACCAGCTCTAGCCCAAATGTCTCAATCTCATATGCTAAAGGCCTCTGAGCTGTGATCTGGGTCAATCCTATCGACTTCTTGCTAAGAGCATCTGCCACCACGTTGGCTTTTCTTGGGTGGTAGCTAATGGTACAATCATAATCTTTTACCAGCTCTAACCATCATCTCTGCCTCATATTGAGTTCCTTTTGGGTGAAAAAGTACTTAAGGCTCTTATGATCTGTGAATATTTCACACTTCTCCCCATAAAGGTAATGTCTCCAGATCTTCAAGGCAAAAACTACAGCTGCTAGTTCTAGATCATGTGTAGGATAGTTCTTTTCATGATTCTTCAATTGCCTGGAAGCATACGCTATTACCTTACGGTCCTGCATCAGTACATCACCTAAACCTAACTTAGACACATCTGTATAGATGACAAAATATCCTTGATCAGAAGGCATGATTAGCACCGGGCTTCAATCAGAGCTTGCTTCAACTTCTCAAAGCTGGTCTGACAATCTAGGGTCCATTCATATTTAACCCACTTCCTTGTTAGCGAGGTTAATGGGACAGCTGTCCTCGAAAATCCCTTAATGAAACTTCTATAATATCCAGCTAAACACAAAAGCTCCTAACTTCTGAAACATTTGGGAACATGCCAATTGCGAACAGCTTCAACTTTGGCTGGGTCAACCTCCATTCCGTCCTTGGATATGATATGTCCTTGGAATGCAACTTTCTCCAGCCAAAAGCACACTTACTGAACTTTTGGAAAAAACGTTGTTTGCTCTTCAAAACTTGTAGCATTGTCCTAAGATGGTTTGCATGCTCTGATCTGGTTTTGGAATACACCAGGATATCATCTATAAATACGATTACAAACTGATCCAAAAACGGTTGGAAAACTCTATTCATCAAATCCATAAAGGTTGAAGGTGCGTTGGCAAGTCTAAAGGGCATTACTAGGAACTCATAATGGCCATAACGTGATCTAAAGTCCGTCTTATAAATATCAGCTGGCTTGATCTTCAATTGGTGATACCCATATCTCAAGTCAATCTTGGAAAAGACTGTTGATCCCTTCAACTGGTCAAAAAGATTCTCAATCCTAGGAAGGGGATATTTATTCTTAACAGTTAGCTTGTTCAGCTCTCGATAATCTATACACAACCTTAAGCTCCCATCTTTCTTCTTGACAAACAAAACAGGGGTTCCCCATGGTGACGTGCTGGGTCGTATGAAGCCTTTATCCAACAGGTCTTGATCTGTTCCTTTAATTCCCTCATATCTGTAGGGGCAAGGCGGTAAGGTGGTCTGGAAACAAGCGCTATTCCTGGTACTAGATCAATTGAAAATTCCAATTCTCGATCTGGTGGTAGTCCATGGATGTCCTCTGGAAAAACTTCAAGAAACTCGTTCACTACCTCTACTTCTGACAGTTGGGGTTTACTAACAGTAGCTAGGGACGATAGACTTGCCAAAATCCTACTCCACCTTTCCTTAAACAGCTTTGGGCTTTTAAAGCTGAAATGATGCGAGGAATTTTCCGAATCTGGTTAGCTTCGAACGTAAACTGGTATCCTTTGGGTGGTTTGACCACCACTGTTCTGAACTTAAAATCAATCACTACACCATACTTAATTAACCAGTCCATACCCAGAATTAAATCGAACTCAGGCATAGGTAGCACAATTAAGTTAGCAGTAATCAAACGCCCTTGGAGCCTAAGTTCTAAATCATGAAATAAACCATGGGACACCAGTTCCTCTCCTGAGGGTATAGTCACGCAAAAGCATATGGTTAGTTGGTTTGGTTTGAAGGGTAACTTATTAGCAAACTTTGCTGCTATAAACGAGTGAGTTGCACCTGAATCTATCAAGGTTATAGAGGGCATACCAGAAATCAAGATCTTACCTGTAACCACAGTAGAATCGGGGTTGGCTTGCTCAGCTGCCATAACAAAAGCTCTACTGGTCATTAGTTGTTTCGATTTTGGGCAGTTTCGAATAACGTGGCCTGGCACACCACATCTGTAACAGACGTTCTGACCAACCCTACATGGACCTGGGTGATTCTTCTGGCATTTGGGACAAACTGGACGGTTGTTGGTGGCAGAGACTGCACTGATAGGTTGGGGTTGCAGAGGTTTTGGCTCCTGAGGCCTCTGCTGATTCCGGTTCTGCTTCTTAAAGGGCCTCTGGTCTTTCTGCTGGAAGGCCTGCCTCTTCAATTGTCGCTCCTCCTCAACAGCCTTCCAATCTTGATCTGCCTGGAGGGCCTCATCTACAGCACCCCTGAAATCCTTTGGTTCTGTCAACCTAACATCATGTCTGAGCGCAAGCTTCAAACCATCGACAAATGTCGCAGTTTCTCTTTCTGATCTGCTCCAATCAACGGTACAAAATAGCACCCTCTCTCAAACTTTTGGATATACTCTTGGATCGTCATGCTCCCTTGTTTTATCGCTAAAAAATCTCTTTTCAGCTCTGACCGCTTCTCCTCAGTGAAGTACGGATCAAATAATACTTTCTTAAATTCCTCCCAAGGGAGATTTGTCATATCCACCGTGAGTATAACTCCTTTCCACCAGAGCATAGCATCATCTCTTAGCATGTAAATAGCACACCTGGGTCTATCCAGATCGGGCGTCTGGAGGTAGTCAAATATAACCTCCATGGACTTTATCCAACTCTCAGCGACAAACGGATCCATTGAGCCACTAAATTCTTTCGACTTCTGTCTTCAAAACCTTTCCTGGGGATCGTCTAGATTGGGTCCTCTATTGGAAGATTGGCCATTGCTTCTGCTCGACTGGCCTATGAGTTGTTCTAAGAGTTGTGCCATCCCATCTAGAACACGGGCACTATCATCTGGGTTGTCCTCTTCTATGAGGCTACTTCTCCTACCTCTTCCTCTTACATATTGATCTATAGCCCATAATACACCACAACTGAACATCAGAACATGCTAAATTAAAATGCTCTATAACATAAGAATAAAACTCACAACTCAGGAGAAACGGTCGACGAAATCTGTCCCAACTGGAAATATGTGTGTTTATCTCTCGGACCATGCTCTGATACCAATTTGTGACGCCCATATCCATGGGAATCAATGGAGTAGAGTTAATTGAATAAACAAGAGGAATAGAAGGGCTGAATGCGAAATATTGTAAGATGTATTTCCTTACAAAATCGTTATACAACCAATTGGCGCCAAAAGTAAATAGCAACAACAGATTTGAGTAAAGAGACTTCTAGATCAACTTACAAAACGAGATATTACAACTACTGGAACTCTATATGAATTCTCTATTATTGTAATGGATCTTAATACAGTTTTGACAAAAGATCGAAAACAACAACAACACGAAAACACCAGCCTTCGATAAACACACACATGTCCCAGCAGGTTCAGCTCCCGCCTCCCCTCTGCCCCAGATCTGACTCACTTGCACCATAAAAGCTAATGAGCCTAGGGGTTCGGAAAGTAAACCGAGAATAACAAAGGTCACTTACTGCAGGAATTCACAAACATAATTTAAAATAATCATAGCTTAAAGGAAGTCAGTTTATGCATAAGTTCTTTTCGTAAAATCAGATTTGGGAAAGCAACCCAGATCTCATCTTTATTTTTCTTATGACTTATGGCTTAGAAGCTCTCTTTAGGTCCAATGGCGCTTGATCAAGCTACATCTGAATTCAGTAACAATATGGCGAAACACCGCCCATAACAATATGAAGGGGCAATTGATTCCTTCGACAGCTAGACCCTTCCATCTTTGACCATCTGTTATCTATGCCATAAATCCCTTAAAACTGAACATTACTTCCTTTAAACACAGTATTTGATCGAAAATCGGATCACCAAACATCGGGGTTCGCTTCTTTTAAAACTCCTTTCTCTTATACGTTGCACTGAGCATACAGGTTTGGCTAAAGAATACATATCTTGGACATGGAAAATAGATTTGGATATATGAATAGTACCGCTAGCGTGAAACAGACTTGGCTATATGAATAGTACTGCTAGCGCGAAACAGACTTGGCTATCTGAATAGTACCGCCAGCGCGAAACAAATTTGATTATATGAATAGTACCGCTAGCGCGAAACAGATTTGGCTATATGAATAGTACCGCTAGTGTGAAACAGATTTGGCTATATGAATAGTACCGCTAGCGTGAAATAGATTTAGCTATATGAATAGTACCACTAGCGTGAAACATATTTGGCTATATGAATAGTATTGCGCATCACAGACGACATCCAAATATACCAGCTCCGCTTATCTAACCAGTACAAAATCCTGATTCGACTAGCATCGCCGATTAACTTGGAGTCAAGTCCAGACGCCACCATACACCAGAACAAAGGAGTTCATAATTATACATTAAACTTGAGTCTGTACTGCTCAGTGTTTTCAAAACAACAATAATCACACTAAACATGCTAGAGAGTTTTCAAAAACAAAACTCAACTCTGTGACCCCGAAACATGTTAGAGTAGATGCCCAACTAGCCAACTTGTGGCGTGTAGGTTTTATTGAATCTTTGTATAACGATCTTTATTTATGAAATTCGCATTTCTTTTATGGAATTATTTATTTTCATTATGTTATAATGTTAACAATTGTGTTGGATAAAGACCTAGAATGCACCATAGTGTATGTTAGATGTGATAGTGGATATGATGGCTATCATGAAACACATCTAATAGTCACTGTGTATTCTGAACTCGTTCCTAGTCGATTGGGCCGTCAAAATGAGGATAAGGCCACCCGAGCTTGAGACTAGCATCTGCGATGCGAAGTATCATGTTTCATTGGTAAGGAACATTGTGATGTTCTGAGCATGCAGATGGATAGTGACCTGGTGATCTATCGAACTACCCTCGTTCGGACTTTTCAAGTGGTTACCATTTGTCGAGTGGATAAGTCCGAGGTCTTGGTTGTACCGATTAGTTCTCACTACTCGAAACGTCATTGAGACTCTACATGATAGGCGCCTCACTTTGACCCGTTTACCGGCTCACTTGGGGTCATTAGGTGGCGGGATTGGGTGAGGTCCCGATGCATGTAGGAGTCGATTCTTCGTTGTCGAGGATTCACCGCTCGATTTCATGCGTGGATATCCTATGCTGTCTGAGGAGATAATAGTGTATAAATATCTGGCCAGAGTACTGGATGTGTTTTAGGTAAATGTTTGCCTAGTAACACTCGCGATGTCATTATTTGATCTCCAAGATGTATGCATAGTTATCAGATCTCTAGCGACTCTCGATTTACCAATGGTCGGTGATCTGATCGGGATATATATGTTGAAAGGATCCTACTGTACGCTAACCATGACCAACTGGTTCTTGCAGGAACTATCAGTGATACCTAGGGGATCATGGGGCGATGTTGCTAGGCGCTTTACCATGATCCGTTGGGCAAGTCCGAAATTGCGATTTCGGAGTCACAATGGTTGTGGGCCCACGGCTAGCTGTATCCCTGAACCATTGAGGGTCACACAAGTACTGGATTCATGATTCCCGCACAGAAACTGAGCTCAATGTGTTGAGCATAGGAGGAGGATTTAGGGAGTGCGACTTCCTAAAAGTCGATAGGGGTCAAATTGCGATTTCCCAAAGTTGAGGGGCTAAAATGTAATTTTGGACTAGGTGGTCTGAAAAATTGTTTTCACATCATAATATTCAGTTTTGGAAACTGAGTTGATCGGTCTGATCTGATCGACGATCGGGATTATGATGAAACCACGGTGATGGAAATAAACCGAATGTTCATATGGACCTGGGCCTGACCCAAGTCCATTGGGCCGGTTCAAGCCCATCACCTATTTATTAAAAGAGAGCTAGGGCTACATGAATACACTTGAACTCTCATAACCCTAGCCTCCACCTAGCTAGCGCCGCCCCCTTCTCCCAAAACCTCACGGCCGCCGCCTCCACCGCCGCGCCGTCGTGCCGCCGCCGCCGTGATCGGACTTGTTCCGATCTTCATGTTGAGGAGATTCCGTTCGTGCCAAATTCGTCAGGCCTTCTAGTGCAGGCTGA
>KV005677.1:108844-122955 GCA_001598015.1 Dorcoceras hygrometricum
ACTGTTCAATGACTGAGAGGCGCCTGCTCTGATACCAATTGATGGTCCCAGAAATAGGATCAAAACAAGTAATAGGAGAGTTCAGAAGGGGGGGGGTTGAATGAACTCCTTCGATTTTTATTTTCGAAAACCTTAAAATCTGTTTTTAGCAAGTCACGCTAAACACAAATCTGTGTTACCAGATTTGTGAGGCTCTCGGTCACTTCTGTTTTCTCGGTTAACAAGTTTGTGCGGAATAAAACCGATTGAACAGTGAACAGTAATATAAATGTAATGCACGTAAGTAAAAGAGAGTCGAGAATTTGTTTCTGGAAGTTCGGATATCAATATCCTACGTCTCCCCTTCTTCCGCCTCGGAAGGATTCCACTAGAAGACTTTGATGGTTACAGGCAATCTGCAAACACCCACCACACAAGCAGCACCTGTATGGACTCCTAGCAACGCACTACTGCAACAGACGTCTCTCCTCCAATACAATCACCTACGCAGATGCACTGCGAAAACCAAATGACTTGGCTATTCGAATTTCTACACACAGCAACTCGTTACAGACTCAACTATGGATATACAATGAGTTTAATACAATTGAGTACTGTAATCTTCTGGTTTTGAATCAATCAAATTAGTTAACAAATGTAAACCAGAAGATATATCTCGAAGATGAAATCTGTTAAGAACAAAAGGAATGTTCTTCGAGATGTGTTACTGGGACTCGATTGTTCTTTCAATGGAGTTTGTGAGAAATCCCAGTAATAGATGCGAGAGATAGTGTTGGTGAAGAAGAAGCTCTCTGTTTTAATTTCTTCACCTTATATACTCTGATTCAAAAATGGCCGTTAGACAAATTCCAATCTCTTCTGCGCTTGTTAAGGCTAAATTGTCTTCTTTCTATTTCCGTACAACGCTCCTCTGTCAATTTTACTATTTCCCAGAATAGTACAAATCTTGTTTCCTTGAATTGAGGCAATTAGCGCGACTTTATTTCAGCCGTTGATTCTTTCCATCTTGAGCGTTGATTCCATTTCAACAGCTTCTGTAATGTTATCTGCTTCTGCTGATTTTAACATTCGTTCTTTTGTAATTCTGGAATTTGTATATTCTTCACTGTATATCTTCTTCTCCATAGATTTGTTCCAGAAATATTTCTTCATACAACTTTCTTTAATTCACTTCTCTTTGCTGTGTAAACAGATTCCTGTTACTTCTCATCATAGCGCATCTTCAATATTTCTGGTTTCTGTCGCCTTCCTCTGTTATTGAATCAACTTTCTCCTTTGAATTCAGATTCTTCGATCTTCTACTGTTCAACAGATTTCACCTCTTCGCGTCTTGCTCTTAAGTTGCTTCAACAGATTTCTTCTATATCAACGTATACTCCATATTTCAAGAATTCTTTTCCGCTCTTCAATTCCTGCTTAACAGCTTCTAATGTTGTTCACGGTAGAACAACATTTGATATTAAGTCTCTGTTCACAGAATCTTACAGAGCCTTCACAAGTTGCTAAATCAGATTTCTTTCAACCAGATTTGCTTATGTAAGCGTTGCTGTCCATAGTGTAAAGATGGCGTAATCAAATCTGTTCCTCTTGAACCTCTTCTTATTTACCAGCTTTCTAAGACATCATCATCTCACAAACCAGATTTCTTCTATTCGAAAACAGATTTCTCCTATACTGAACAGATTCCTTTTAATTCTTCTCGCTTGACTCTTCTGCTTTCACTAATAAATGTTTCTTCGACTTCTTTGTATTTAGACTTCAACGCTTCTTAACTTCAAGAATTCCTCTCTTTATCGGTTTTCCAGACTTCATCTTATTTTTGCTTCATACTCTTCCTTTTTAATGTCTGAACCAGATTTCAACTTTCTTGTTATCCAGACTTCATATTTGCTTCACAACAGCATTCTCATATTCACTTCAAGTCAGATCTCTCCTTGTTCTTATTCAGACTTCACCTGTTGCTAAATCAGATTTCTCCTGTCAAACGTTTCAGACTCCTTCTAGCTTTATGATCAGATTTCTTCTCGATTTTCTACTGGTTTAGAAATCTTCCAGATTTCAGCTCTTGTTCAAGTTCAGACCTCTCCTTGTCTGAATTGCAACGCCTGACCAGCTTTCTTAATTTTGATATTTCAGACTACATGTGTTTCTGTATATCAGATTTGCTTATGTAAGCGTTGCTGTCCATAGTGTAAAGATGGCGTAATCAAATCTGTTCCTCTTGAACCTCTTCTTATTTACCAGCTTTCTAAGACATCATCATCTCACAAACCAGATTTCTTCTATTCGAAAACAGATTTCTCCTATACTGAACAGATTCCTTTTAATTCTTCTCGCTTGACTCTTCTGCTTTCACTAATAAATGTTTCTTCGACTTCTTTGTATTTAGACTTCAACGCTTCTTAACTTCAAGAATTCCTCTCTTTATCGGTTTTCCAGACTTCATCTTATTTTTGCTTCATACTCTTCCTTTTTAATGTCTGAACCAGATTTCAACTTTCTTGTTATCCAGACTTCATATTTGCTTCACAACAGCATTCTCATATTCACTTCAAGTCAGATCTCTCCTTGTTCTTATTCAGACTTCACCTGTTGCTAAATCAGATTTCTCCTGTCAAACGTTTCAGACTCCTTCTAGCTTTATGATCAGATTTCTTCTCGATTTTCTACTGGTTTAGAAATCTTCCAGATTTCAGCTCTTGTTCAAGTTCAGACCTCTCCTTGTCTGAATTGCAACGCCTGACCAGCTTTCTTAATTTTGATATTTCAGACTACATGTGTTTCTGTATATCAGATTTGCTTATGTAAGCGTTGCTGTCCATAGTGTAAAGATGGCGTAATCAAATCTGTTCCTCTTGAACCTCTTCTTATTTACCAGCTTTCTAAGACATCATCATCTCACAAACCAGATTTCTTCTATTCGAAAACAGATTTCTCCTATACTGAACAGATTCCTTTTAATTCTTCTCGCTTGACTCTTCTGCTTTCACTAATAAATGTTTCTTCGACTTCTTTGTATTTAGACTTCAACGCTTCTTAACTTCAAGAATTCCTCTCTTTATCGGTTTTCCAGACTTCATCTTATTTTTGCTTCATACTCTTCCTTTTTATGAAACTTTCCCTATACTGCCACAAAAAAAATGACAGTAGGAATTTTGATTTTGAAAAACAAAACAGATGTTGGGAAAAGACCATATGCAGGGAGTATGCTGTGAATTTTGAAGGATCGTATGCTACCATTTTAGCTTAATATGCAGACAAGAGATAGAATAAACCAATTACAGAATTTCTTTTGGAAAATACTCTGTAATCGAAGTTCATTACTCTCCCTATCTTTATACATTCAGCTCAAAAGCATTTTAAAAACTTAAAAACATTTGTAGCATAGATATGATTCAACAGCTATCAGTTTTGACAAAACACAGAACCATAAGCGAACGATGTCAAATCTGAAATGGTGCTAAAATGGATTGCTCAAATTACTAAAGACAGCGACCCCACTCTCCCTGTCTTTTATAACATAAGTCCAATAACACAACAAAGCACCAGCAACTGAAAATTCCGCACGAGATTTCTTCTCCTTAACATTTCAGACTTCTCTGTTTGGGCGATATAGATTTCTCCAAGCTTTGCTCTTCATGATTTCACTTCTTTAATCTTTCTCAAGTCTGAACACTTCTGTGTTTATTGATATATTCATACCTTTATAAGATTTCTCTTCTCTCTATCTTATTTATGTTCTGCATACTGCGTAGAGATGTTAGTAACACAGTAATAGGTTTTGTGTAATTCAAAACACATTCTGGATCTGTTCATACAGATCCAACAATAACTTAGTTTAAAGGAAGGCATTTGAACTTAAACATCTTTCGTAAAAACAGATTCGGGACATAACCCAGATCTCATCATTATTTTATTGTGATTTATGGCTTAGAAGCTCTCTTAGGTCCGTAGGCACTTGATCAAATTACTTTTGAATTCAGTCTTTACGGCATGAAGCCCTATATGAAGGGGCAACCGACATGCTCGACGACTGCTCACCCTTCCTTTATGAAGGGGAAACTGACATCTGGACAGCTGCTCACCCTTCCGTGGTGACCATCTATTATCTACGCCATAAATCCTTTAAAACTAAACATTTCTTCCTTTAAACTCATATCTGATTGACAACGGATTTGAACTTCATCGGGGTTCACTATTTTTTGAAACTCGTTTCCCTTTAAAATCTCACTGAGCATCATATTTGACTACTGGGAACTTATCGTTGAAGTGAAAATCAGATTTGACTATCAAAATAGCATTCGGATGCAAAACAGATCTTAGTCGTAGAAACAGATTCCACTGAAAAGATATATCGCTCTTTAAAGAAACAGACTTGGCTAGCGAAATGCCACTGCTGGCGTGAAAACAGATTTGACTCTAGAAAACAGTGTTTAAGAGCGAAACAGATTCGGCATATGAAAGGCAGACTTGACATGGGATTTCAGACTTGAAGATAGGATCTGGTTACTAGCATAGGAAAACCGACTTGGCTATGAGACTTAGTGCTGAAATATCTCGACGACACCCAAGATACCAGCTGCGCTTATCTAACCAAAAGAAATAACGATTGGACAAGCATCACCGATTACTTGGAGTCAAGTCCAGACATCGCCATTCACCAAGAAGAAGAACTTCATAATCTTTCATTTAGAGCTGGATAGTGCTCTGTGGATTTGTAGTAGCTAAGTTAGGCTACGTAGTTGGGAACTGTAAGCTAGATGAGTTTTGGTGAAAACTGATTTATAGATATCTTGACAGTTCGGGATTGTAGGTACTTTCCGTCCGAACTTTTGAGAAGCTGGTGAGTAGAAGATTTGAGCAGGCTGTTGGAGCTGCGTTCTGCGTGATCTGTCGAGGTAGAATTGAGGTTTGAGGTACGGTGAGCCCCTGTAAACAGCTTTGGGCATGGACATGTTTATATTTCTTGTTGTGAACCTGTATACGTTACTCTGTGAACAGATTTGATTTACTATGCTAAGCTGTATGATCTGTTTCACGCACTGATTATTGTATGCATTGGAATCTGATTATTGAATGGCATTCATGCATACATATTTAGCCTGATATTCAATTGATGACCCGAGTTGAGCTAGCATTGTGATCGGCCGGCTGAGTTGTCTCGCCTGAAAGGTCAAATGCTATCATCGGAGTGGTGGCCGGCTGAGTTGTTGTGCCTGAAGACCACCGAGCTGTGATGGTCGACGGACCCGAATATCACGGATCGATTATTTCAACCGGCTGATTGGTTGTGCATGGTGTTTGAGGCTCACTTGAGATTTTTCAGCTGAATCATTGGCCTTGATGACCGATTTCTTTGATAGCCATCATGCATTTCATAACTTGAAGTATAGCATGTTGCATGAATTGTTGTTTTTAGATGGCTCTTCGTACTGAGGTTTGACCTCTTTACTTTTCCCTGTTTTTGAGCCGCCTTGGTCTGTATTGGCTTTGGTAGGTTCTTCAGGTAACCAGGCTGGACATAGTGGAGCTTCAGCTGGTCGATCCCCTTTCTGATTTGAGTCCCAGTGTTATATATTTATATTGAGCCACGGGATGTCCTGTGCCTTTATTTTACTGAGGGAATCTGTAGTTGATTTACTACTTGCTATTTGTACCTGTTGATAGATTGTTTGAGTTTTGCTGGACATAGTGGAGCTTCAGCTGGTCGATCCCCTTTCTGATTTGAGTCCCAGTGTTATATATTTATATTGAGCCACGGGATGTCCTGTGCCTTTATTTTACTGAGGGAATCTGTAGTTGATTTACTACTTGCTATTTGTACCTGTTGATAGATTGTTTGAGTTTTGAGTTAAACTCGTATTTTGATTATGAACTATTTTGAATAATATATTGGGTCAGGCCCAAATTCGAAAAAATTTTAAGCCCTGATTTTTAATGCTTCCGCATAAATGTGATTAATTGAGTACTTAATCTGTGATTAGCGCACCGGTCCTGACAGAACCCAAGAAAACTAGCGAGTCTAGGGGCTCAACAAGTAATTCTGGTAATAACAAGGACAAGAAGTACAGGTATGGAAAATAGCTTAAAACTGATAAGCTGCAAACTAAAAGTTCAACGGTTGATAAATCTGGAAACTGAAAATCAACAGCTGATAAAGCTGTAACTGAAAGCTCAAAGCTAATAACTCCGCAAGCTAGAAAAGCTGCATACTGGAAACTCGACAGCTGAAAAGCTTAAAAGCCGTAAACTGATACTCAAAATGCGAGAAAGCACAATTGAACGTGCTCAATCATACTTAAAATCATTTGAAGCATTACTGGACATGCTCAAAACACTTAAAACATTTAAGCATAAACTGAGCATGCTCGCAGCATTGTAAACATTACAGTATTAAAGCGTTTACTGATTTTAAAGGAAATAAGTTGTAGATTAATCTTTACTGAAAGCTGCGGATGTAAACAAGACTGTTCTTATTTTCTTTCGAATTATCACTCAGAACTCTCCATGGGTCAGTTCTCTTGATCAAGCTGTCATCTGAATTAAGGAACTGAGGAATAAATCCCAACTTAGCTTGTGAAGGGGCATATAAGTTCGTCAACCCAATAAACCTGGTCCTTTCTATGGAGGGGCACAAAAAATACACCTATATATCCATCCACCCTTTAGAAGATAAAACTACAAAAAAAAACTAAAATTTACCCTGAACCCTGCAGTCCCCTGGAAAACCCTGCAGAACCCAGGGGCGTAAGAAAAAGATTTAACCCAGTGGAAAATACCTAAATTCTACTTTATATATCCATCAACATAAAATTCTACTTTATATAAAAAAAGTGCAGTATAAAACACCACCCCAACCACCCCTTGGTTTAAAGCAAATATAATGGGATAAAATTTTCCGTCATCAGTGTCCTCACCCTCTCTGGTACTGATCGTCTGAATCTTTTCCATTGTCAGGCCTCGTGCTCATAACGGAGTAAAATCATACAAACACATGCGGAAGCTATCAAAAAGCGGGTAAAATTTTCGCTTTTGGCCTGATGGTTTAAAACGATATAATTTAAAATAGAGCGATACTCATAATATATCCCAGTTTATAAAAACAATCAAAAATATAGCATACATCAACCCTAACATGTATCAGACTCCAACTACTGGATACAATAACGAAGCACAGGGTATCCCCCTGGCTAACTGATACATATATATATATAAATATGCTATACGCAACTGGGACACGCTAACCACCTCCTGGGCACCACCAGTTGGGTTAAAACCACGACCAGCTGCAAAACCTGGGTTCCCTGAAAACAACACAAACAAGGAAACAAACCAAGCCCCAGAGGGACATGGGGTCAAACCCCAGTACGGAGAGCAACAGATATAGCTAAAATAATGCATAAGATAAAATGCAGATGCTATGCATGAGACACCGGATAACAACAGAAGGCTCGACCAACAAGGGAGCTAAGGAACTCAAGCACAGCTCCAAGAATCTGCAACAATAGTGGCCACGGGGTGTGTTCACAGTGTGGTAATGAGCCACACGCCATGATACTACACCCGAATACCAGATGCATCAAACAACTCAACCTGCCGTTGCCTCGCCCATGAACTGTGGTAGTTAACCACTCGGCGCATGGTGGCTAACGATCCCAGCAGGGAGATGAGAGTGCGGTATTGCCGCTCGCCCTCGCATCTTGGTAAGAATCAACAACATCAATACAAAATACAAAACAATGGCTGCAACCGAAATATGAATGCAATATAGGAAATGCGTGTATGCATAAACATAGCGGCTAAAATAAACAGCAATCACAAATGCACACAGCAACATCCACGTCAATGCACAAACAGCCATCTAGCATTCAATCTCACGCCAACTCCCAGCTACTTCAAGCACAGATCCGTACCTCAATACTGCGCAACAATTACCACAAAGGAATCCCGAGAAATCTGGTTAAAAACCTGCTAAACAACGAAGCACAATTCTCAGGGATGCTAACAGAAGCTCATGGCTGGGAGCCACGCTCAACCAACACAATTACTACCAAGACAACTTACTGGAAGCTTAAACCAAGGCTAGGAACAAGGTCTCATCACAAAGGAACGAAGTTCTACCTGCGCTACCAAAACGCATGATCGGGCAGCAACTTCGCGTTCCTCAACTAGCCAACCACAGCCTCCAAAAGCGGTATGGAAAGATAGAGCTTTGCAAGAGGAGTCCAACGCTACCTCGCACGCATCAAACAATGGCCGGAAACGACGAGAATTTATCGGAAAAGCTCACGGTGAACAGTGCTCTAGGGTTCGAGAAACAAAGGACGAATGTCGGGAAATTATTCTAAGTATGGAATCTGATGTCTCAATTGAAGACCAAGTCTTCCTATATAAATCCCGTAGCTGCTGAAATCTGATTTAAAAGTCCACCGACATAACCAGCAGGCACCAACAAACCATCGGCTGGTAGAACCCAGCAAGCATAAATCCCAAATACATAAAACGACGTCGTAGGACACTACCTACGATTGGTTCTCAAATCCCAAAAGCTGGTCGCGTCCTACGACTGGTTCAAAATACAAAAGCTGGTACCAGTCGCAACAATTAAAACGCAGCGTTGCAACTATTCAAACGGCGTCGCACAGGTGACATCATCAAATCCGGTCGATAACCCTCACGCAATACCAGCCGCAAGCTACAGGAGACCAGACGCAAGCTACAGTAGCGAACAAATCTCTCGCAGCTGGACAACCAGTCGCAGCATCCAAAACGGCGTCTCTCTAACTTAACTAAACATTGTCGTTTTGCCCTCAATGCAAATTACACAAATGCAACGGCTGGGTTACAAAACGCGCAACCAGATCTCTCCCAAACGACGATGTTTAGGAATCTCGCGGTGCCAAAACAAGTTGTGACTGGTTTTCACTATTCAACTAGCTTTCACCAAAAACCAGCTTTCACCCAAAAAAAATACCAAAATTACGAAAACTTCCAGAATTGCTTAAAATGTGAAATCTGACCCGAAAACACAACTTAAACATTTAAACAGAGATCTTAAGCCACCAAGAATCTCTAAACCCCGATACATTCCAACAAATAATCTCTTATACAAATTCAGGTCTCACATTTCTCCCACTGATCTTTCATTTTCTGCACAAAATCTGGTGCAGATAGCTGCTTCTCCCCCACTTCTAACCAACATACCGGTGATCTGCACTTTCTGCCATACAAATCCTCAAACGGCGCCATGCCAATCGTCACCTGATAGCTGTTATTATACGAAAACTCAACCAAAGACAACGCGTCTTGCCAGCTACCTCCGAAATCCAACACAACAGCTCGCAACATATCCTCCAACGTCTGGATAGTTAGCTCAGATTGGCCATCTGTCTGGGGGTGATATGCGGTGCTCATAGCCAATCTGGTACCCAAAGCTATTTGCAAACTCTTCCAAAACCTGGAAGTAAACCTCGGATCTCGGTCGAAAACGATCGAAACGGGAACGCCATGCAGTCTAACAACAAAATCAACGTAAAGCTTTGCCATCTTCTTCAACGAGAAGGTCATTCCATAGGGGATAAAATGCACAGACTTCGACAGACGGTCTATAACCACCCAAATAGCATCGCATCCTCTACTGGAAGGAGGCAGATGCGTCACAAAATCCATAGCAATGTGCTCCCAATTCCATTGGGGCACTTCAAAACTCTGTAACAGACCACCAGGTCTCATCCTTTCGGCCTTAACCATCTGACAATTCAAACAACGAGCAACAAAACCAGCAACGTCGCTCTTTAGGCCAGCCAACCAAAAGTGCGGCTTCAAGCATGGTACATATTCCGTGCACCAGGATGAACACTATGTCTGCTACAGTGCGCTTCCCGAAGGATCTCCTCCTTCAAATCAATAAAATTGGGCACAACCAACCTGCCCCGGAAACGCAAACAACCATCGGAAGAGACAGAATAGTCCTCAAGTTCGCCAGCCCTGACCTTCAACTTCAACTCGTGGATAGACGGATCAGTCCTCTGAGCTGCTCGAATAGTCGAAACAATCTGTGGCTCCACTTGGAACGATGAAACCACAACGCAATCCTCAGCCGGGTAGAATCTCCAACCCGTAGTGTTAAAATGCTCCTGATCCTTAGAGATGTACAACGAAGAAAGCATCTCGCTATCCTTCCTGCTCAAAGCATCAGCCACTACGTTCGAGTTCCCAGGCTGGTACTTAATCTGTGAGGCTCTCTGCTCACAATTAATTCTCTAATCTCAACAGTGGGTTATTAATTTAAACTAAACAAGTTATTAACTCTAATCTGGTTCATATATAAGATAATTAACAAAGTTTTTTTTTCAACCAGCAGAAGCTTTGTTTCACTCAGCAGACGCTTAAAGGATTCAGCTTGTATCGTAAATATTATTCATTTATACGAATACTTCATGGTCCACGGTGGTTACAAGCTAAACTTACTAGTACACGCTTGAGTCTTATATACAAAACCAGACTTTAGCAACCTAAGATTAACTGTCCAAAAACATATACTATCGGCTGGTGTTTATTCTTCCTGCTGCTGATCCAGCGTCTAGGTAGTTAATCTCTCGCTACCCTTGGTTACTCCCCACTAGTTTCTTCCTCCTGTTGTCATGCACACATACAAAACAAAACAACAGCCGGATAAACTTCGATGAGAATCATCTCAGTATAATCAGCAGGCATGAACAATAACCATAAAATGAATAACAGTATATCAACTGTAAAACAAATGCAATGCAATGACGTGATTTCATTTCTCTTCTTTAATCCCAGAATTGATTCCATTCAGTTCGATGCCATCAAGATTCGTATCCGATCTTGACATGAATATTCATCTATCGAAACCATCTCCGGCTTCGAAAATCAGGCCAACTCAGTCCTGGGCATTAGAATCAATTCAATTCTCTTCGTTATGCAATGTCATGCAAATATAAAAGATCCACTACCTGTACATACACAATTTGTCAGGCCCCGTGCTAATTACTAACAATTAACACATAATAAGCGCATAAACACGGAAGCTTAAAATCAGGGCTTAAAAATTTTCGAAATACTATGGGCCTGAACTTCAAATCATACATTCAAAATAGCTATAACAAAATACGAGTTGACTCAAATTCCAACACAACAAGTATATCATCCAAAAATAAATCCCCAATACATGATAACACGGGGCATCCCCCGGTTCACTACATATCATATATAAACTGGGACTCAGGGACGCGGGGATCGACCAGCAGAACTTCCACTCGGTCCAGCTTGATTACCTAGTGCTCCTGCAAATGGGTAACGCAGACCCAAACAACAAAAGCAAGAAAAGAAGTACGAGGTCAAGCCTCATACGTGAAACAGAACAGAATTCACGTAAGCCACATAATAGCAAATCACAACACCGAAAATATAAACATGTTCACGCTCAACTGCTAAGGGGCCGCTCAATCGTACCTTTCCTCCTTCGAATTACCTAACAGATTCCTCCTGACTCAAATCACGCAGCAGGAAACTTCCTGGAAGCTGAAATCTGATACAACATAGCTAATATCTTAGCTCAATTCTGCTACAAAATCACGCTAATCCTACGGCCAGAAGCATATTTCTATCCTATACTTCTACGCAGGCATTAACTACTAAAAACCGAGCTCAAACTACAAGAAATACTCACCCAAAAGCTCACGCTAGCAGAAGAACGCACGCACAGACTTTTCTCAAAAGCTTCGAAGTCCAGCAGCTTCGCGTTTCCACTTCCAGCGCAATACTATCGTCTCAAGAGGGTAGCAAACGAAAGAGCTAAGCAAAGGGGATTCAGCGCCACAAAGATCTCCAAAAACAAAGGCTGGATGCGATGGAAATCTAGGGAAGAAATGTCTCGGTAAACAGTAGCTCGACGAGGGTTTGGAGAAGAAGATAAGAAATGGCTGGTTCAAAAATAATTCTAAGTGTCGATCAACACTTCTATAAATACTTCGCAAAGCCTCGCCTGATGATTCATTAAAATCAATCAAAATGATCAGCAGAAGTCTATCAGCAGCAGCCCTCTATTCCCTTCGTAAAATCAGCAGCAACGACTAAACAACAATCGCACGCAAAAGCTTCAAACGATGGAAATCTAGGGAAGAAATGTCTCGGTAAACAGTAGCTCGACGAGGGTTTGGAGAAGAAGATAAGAAATGGCTGGTTCAAAAATAATTCTAAGTGTCGATCAACACTTCTATAAATACTTCGCAAAGCCTCGCCTGATGATTCATTAAAATCAATCAAAATGATCAGCAGAAGTCTATCAGCAGCAGCCCTCTATTCCCTTCGTAAAATCAGCAGCAACGACTAAACAACAATCGCACGCAAAAGCTTCAAAACGACACCGTTCCCGCTTATCAAAACGACGCCGCAGCAAACACCAGCTGCCAACAGCTCTCGCAAGAAAAACAACCAAGAGCTGATAACAGCTCTCTCTTCAAAACAATCTATCCGCTGGTCGCGCGAAATCACTCAAAACGACGACGCATCTACTAATCCAAAACGACGCCACTTTGGTTACGCAAGCATTACTGCCAACAGCTGATCTCTAAACGCAAGGCTCAAAACGCAGCGTTTCAACTAATTCAAACGACGCCGCTTCACAACGCTCTTGTATTTGCGCGCCTGCTGGTCAGCAGCAACCATCGCAACGCAAATACTACCAGCAGCAATGAATACGTCACGCCTACGTCAACATATCTATCGATAGCTCTCGCGACTGACTCCACGAACCATCAGCGGAACACTGTTCACAAGCGCCTCTGCTGAATCTAGTAGTCAACGCTCCAAAATGTTGACTAACGCGTGTCACTTCCTCGCTCAATCTCACGCTAAGCGCAACATCTGCCAGCAGCAACTTCAAACTTCGAAACTAAAACCAGCAGCTCTCCTAGCGTCACGCTGACGTCATCTCTGCTGATTCAAAATCCACCAGTAGGAGCTACAGTAAGGTTGACCTGCGTTGACTTCGCTACTAAACGAACTGCTAACAGCTTGCATCAAAATTGCTACGATCGAAATTCCCAAAAATAAACGCAACACTCAAAATCAGCAGGAACTTCAAAATCTACGTGATTAATTCCCAAATCCAATCAATTAATCACTAATCCCAAATCTCAATCCTCACATTCTCCCCAACTTAAGAAATTTCGTCCTCGAAATCAAAGGCAATCACAGGGAAGAATACATCAAACATGCAAATCTGCACTAACAAATCATCAAAATTCGAAGCAAAACTAGAAATTTACCTGGAAATTCTACACGATCAGTGCTCAAACAGGTGAGGCCAGTCCTGCCTCATCTTCTCCTCAACTTCCCAGGTTGCTTCTTCTCGGCCATGCTTGCTCCATTGGATCATCACCAACGGAATTATCTTGTTCCTCAGCTGTTTCTCCTTCCTATCCAAGATCTGCACCGGATATTCAACATAACTCAAGACAGAATCCAGCTCGACTTTGTCAGTTCTCAAAAAGTGGGACGGATCCGGCTCATATTTTCTCAACATTGACACATGAAACACGTCATGCATCGCGGCTAACTCCTCGGGCAGCCTCAGTCTATAAGCCAACTGTCCAATCCGCTCGATAATCTCAAAGGGCCAACGAATCTGGGAGCCAATTTGCCTTTAAATCGGAATCTCATAACACTCTTGAAAGGAGAAATCTTGAGAAACACACGATCGCCACCTCAAACTCTAACGGTCGACATCTACGATTCGCATAACTCGAGAAACGGTCTTGGGCAGCCTTCATTCTACTCCGGATCAAAACAATTTGGTCTTTCATGTGCTGAACAAACTCCGGTGTAGAAAGCTGTCTCTCGCCAACTTCTTCCCAGCAAATCGGGGATCTGCACTTTCGACCATACAAAGCCTCAAACGGAGCCATTCCAATAGTGACTTGGTAGCTGTTATTATACGAAAACTCAACTAAGGAAAGCGAATCCTGCCAGCCACCACTGAAATCCATCACCACTGCTCGCAACATATCCTCTAAAGTCTGGATAGTCCGCTCAGACTGTCCGTCTGTCTGTGGGTGATAGGCGGTGCTCATCGCCAATCTCGA
>KV005677.1:127471-169028 GCA_001598015.1 Dorcoceras hygrometricum
TAACCAGAGCGCAAGCCAATCTTTGAGTAAACAACCGATCCCTGCAGCTGATCGAACAAATCATCAATCCTCGGCAGAGGATACTTGTTCTTCACCGTGGCCTTATTCAACTGTCTGAAGTCCACGCACATCCTCATAGTGCCATCTTTCTTTTTCACAAACAGAATCGGAGCTCCCCAAGGCGACATACTCGGTCTGATGAAGCCTTTCTCTAAGAGATCGCTCAACTGTTCCTTCAGCTCTTTCAACTCTGCGGGCGCCAACGGGTAAGGAGCTCTTGAAATCGGGGCAGTACCAGGCACCAACTCTATACTGAAGTCGATTTCACGACGAGGAGGGAATCCAGGAATCTCATCTGGAAACACGTCGGGAAACTCTCGAACAACGGGGATGTCACTCAACTCTAATCGCTGCTCCTGGGAACTATCAAGTGCATAGATCATGAATCCTGCATTACCTAGCGATAGCAGGCTAAACATCTCCATAGCGGACACTAAGGGAATCTTCGACCTCGAATCCATGCCGTAGAAATCCCACCTCTCACCCGTATCAGGGAGAAATATCACCACACCATGGAAGCAATCAACGGTAGCCTTATAGCTAGATAACACGTCCATTCCCAAAATACAGTCGAAATATCTAATCCCCAACACAATCAAATTTGTCACCAAAACATGCTCATCAAACCTAATCAGGCAATCTACTACTACCTCTCGAGACCACAGGTTCACACCAGCAGGAGTACACAGAAACAACATCACACAGTGGGGAAGAACTCAACCCACGCTCAAACACAAACATCTCAGATATGAAAGAGTGTGATGCACCAGTGTCAAACAAAACTCTCGTAGGATAATCATAAATAGAGCATGTACCTCTAATCACCATGCCTGGAGTCTCCTCAGCCTGATCTCCTGTCAAGGCATTCGCCTGCGCCTGCTGGGGAATCTGAAACGGGGGTCGGGAAGGTCCTCCAAAACGTGACGGCTCACGAGGCTGAAAACCAGATCGCTGGGACTGAGCAAAAGGCTGCTGTCGCTGAGAAGAACCACTAGCAGAGCCCTGCTGCGACTGACCAGTAGATCGCCCTCCAATCGAAGGACACGCTCTAGCGAAGTGTCCCGGCTGACCACAAAGATGGCAGAGTCCTCGGACTCCTCGACACTGCGAAGTCTCATGCCTCCCTCCGCACTGAATACAGAATCCGCCTCCAGAACCGCTACCAGAACCACTGCCAGAACCAGAGCTCACGGACCCAGAAGAACTCGAATGGCCCTTCTTCTTGAACTGCTTTCCCCTAGGTCTAAACTGCTGGCGACTCGACTGCTGTGACCCTTGCAGAGACTGATACGGCTGTGACACCGCCTGAGCTGGCTGAGAAACACGAGCGGTCGTCTGATGCACTGGAGCCTCAGGATCCATCAAACTCTCCTCGATATCCACTGCATTGTTCACAGCGTCCACAAAAGTCGCCGAGGACCCAGACAGCACCATCCGATACAGGTCAGGTCTCAAGCCCTTCAAGAACTTGTTCCTCTTCGTTCGTTCTTGGTTCGCCACAGCTGTCATGTACACTAGAAGCGCAGAAAACCGCCTCGCATACTCGGCCACACGAATATCACCTTGCTTCAGGTTATCAAACTCACGTTCCCGACTAGCGAAGTAGGACTCTTGGGTGTATTCGCGTCGAAAGGCCTCGCAGAAAACATCCCAAGTGAGCATCGTCCCACTATCTCGAAGCATCCTCGAAGTACTCCTCCACCAGCGCTGAGCATCATCTCGTAGCTGCAGCACTGCCAACTTCAGTCTCTTTTCCGGAGCATACTCCAGGGTATCAAATAGCTCCTCCATCTGAACAAGCCACGCCTCAGCCCTAGCGCCACCCTCAGTACCGGCCAACGTCGATGGGTTCGTCCGCTGAAATCGGGCTAACACTAACTCCATTCCACCTATCTGCCTAGTGACGTCATCCACCTGAGCGTCATCATCACTACCTGCTCTAGACTCCTCCTCAAAACGTCTAGTCCTCCTACCTCCTCCACGTCTCGGCGGCATCTAAACAAGCCTAGAGGTAAGATCTCACAGCAGATATAATAACAAGACAGATAATAGATCACATAAGTCACAGAGGCAATCAAAATCAAATCAAAACTCTGTGCCTAGACTCGAGTGTGATCACAAGAAATCGAGCTTATCCCAGTTTAAGCTCTGATACCAAAAATGTCAGGCCCCGTGCTAATTACTAACAATTAACACATAATAAGCGCTTAAACACGGAAGCTTAAAATCAGGGCTTAAAAATTTTTCGAAATACTATGGGCCTGAACTTCAAATCATACATTCAAAATAGCTATAATAAAATACGAGTTGACTCAAGCTCCAACACAACAAGTATCTCAATCAAATACTAAATCCCCAATACATGATACACGGGGCATCCCCCGGTTCAATAAATATCATATATAGACTGGGACTCAGGGACGCGGAGATCGACCAGCTGAACTTCCACTCAAAGCTCTTGTATTTGCGCGCCTGCTGGTCAGCAGCAACCATCGCAACGCAAATACTACCAGCAGCAATGAATACGTCACGCCTACGTCAACATATCTATCGATAGCTCTCGCGACTGACTCCACGAACCATCAGCGGAACACTGTTCACAAGCGCCTCTGCTGAATCTAGTAGTCAACGCTCCAAAATGTTGACTAACGCGTGTCACTTCCTCGCTCAATCTCACGCTAAGCGCAACATCTGCCAGCAGCAACTTCAAACTTCGAAACTAAAACCAGCAGCTCTCCTTGCGTCACGCTGACGTCATCTCTGCTGATTCAAAATCCACCAGCAGGAGCTACAGTAAGGTTGACCTGCGTTGACTTCGCTACTAAACGAACTGCTAACAGCTTGCATCAAAATAGCTACGATCGAAATTACCAAAAATAAACGCAACACTCAAAATCAGCAGGAACTTCGAAATCTACGTGATTAATTCCCAAATCCAATCAATTAATCACTAATCCCAAATCTCAATCCTCACACAATTCAAGTTCTAAATCAAGAACAGTAATCAAACATGTATGTGATTTCAGCGGGATAACTCAAGAAATATCATTCTCGAGTAATTTAATCCCTGACTCTTCTGTCAAATTATACCTTCGTTCCTCTGTTTTCAACGTACTTCACTCAAACTCTGTTTCAACACTTGCTGAGAACTTCACAGAATCAAAGTCCGATATCTGTAGTCAAGATGTTCTCAATATTTCGAATTCAATCTTATTTATAGACAAGGTCTCTATTTTTCTGCAGGATTTCCAACGTGTTCAATTCGAATTCCACGTGTCATGTTGAGTATTCGAACAGGATATACTCCCACCGCTTCGAAAGTGGATAACGTTAAACAGATTCCTCAAATGTTGTTCTTCTTCAGTCGCTGTTCGAAACAATCACCATTCTCTTGCTATACAGCAGAAGCAACAACCAGCTGTAGTAGCAACCAGTCGCAACAAGAATCCAGTCGCAACACTTTGAAAATCAAAACGATGTCGTTCAACGACGTCGTAACGCACTGAAAGAACCCAGCAGCTGGTCGCTCTAATAATCCAACGACTGATTTCGCTACGTAATTCAAAACGGCATCGCATTGTTCCTTCGACTAAGTAACCAGCAGATACAACAAACCATCGACTGATTTCAGATCCCTCGACTGGTCACTAATTCATACAAAACGACATCGTATCGAGGTTCCTGTTCATAAGTCAAAACGATGTCGCATTGCTCTCTCGGCTGGAACCAAATTTCACATACTTGCATCGACTGACTTGCGTTTATTACCAAAACGACGACGTCGTACCTACGTCATCAAAACCAGTCGATACATCAATAGACCAGCAGGTGCATAAACCAGCAGATGCGTAAGGAACTCTAGCTGCTGGTTCCCACTTGAATAAATCAGCAGGTTCACAAAGAACTCTCGCTGCTGGTTCCCACACTAATCTACACGTGGCGATTCCTTACTGACTCTTGTATTTGTGCGTCTACTACCAGTAGCAACGAGAATTAAGCGCAACGACTGGAATTCAACATTCAACCAGTCGCAAGCTACAGTAGTGTTGACCCGCATTGACTTTGCTACAGTAACCTGCTGCTGAACGCTTTTAGCAAATCGCTTCGTCTGGTTCCCACACTTAGCGAAATTCAACGATACCAAGTTCCTTAATCACCCCACACTTCCAGAAGAAATCCGAGCTCATAATCAAGCTTCATCAAAATCTATCATTTGAAAATCTGGAAATCTCGGAATTACTTACTAATTCTCTTCTTAATTATCTCGGGCATTACATTTCTCCCCTCTAAAATTCGAGTTCGTCCTCGAACTTATCAGCGGTCGCTATATGTACATGAGACACAAGGAGAAAATTGATTCTGAACAAGAGCTAACCTTATTGGAAGAGATAAGGGAATCGTTGTTTCATATCATCTTCCACCTCCCATGTTGCTTCTTCAACGCCATGTCGATTCCATTGAATCTTCACCAATGGAATAACCTTCGTTCGAAGTTGTTTTTCCTTCCGATCAAGAATCTGAAGTGGTTGTTCAAAATAACTCAGCGTTTCATCCAACTCAGCTTCTTCAGCAGGAATAATATGAGAAGCATCAGGCATATACGTTCTTAGCATAGATACATGAAAAACATCATGTATACCCGAAAGAGATGGAGGTAATGCCAGTCGATTAGCAAGATCACCTATCTTCTCCAGAATTTCATAAGGACCAATGAATCTAGGAGACAATTTTCAACGCTTTCCAAATAGATACATGAAAAACATCATGTATACCCGAAAGAGATGGAGGTAATGCCAGTCGATTAGCAAGATCACCTATCTTCTCCAGAATTTCATAAGGACCAATGAATCTAGGAGACAATTTTCAACGCTTTCCAAATCTGGTTGTACCCTTGAAAGGAGAAATTTTCAAGAATACTTTGTCCCCTGTTTCAAAATTCAAAGGCCTACGTCTGGTATTCGCATATTTGGCTTGCCTATGTTGCGCAGTTCTCATCTTCTGCTGAATCAACTTCACTTTCTCAGTCATTTCTCTAATTAAATCTTGTCCCAACTCAGGCACTTCTGAAACATCATCCCAGTATAGGGGTGACCGGCATTTTCTTCCATACAATGCTTCAAATGGAGCCATTCCAATACTGGTTTGATAACTATTGTTGTATGAAAATTCCACTAATGGTAACGAATCTTGCCATGAAACACCAAAGTCTAGTACCACTGCTCTAAGCATGTCCTCAAGAGTTTGAATTGTCCTTTCAGATTGTCCATCGGTTTGAGGATGATAAGCAGTGCTTAGATGCAATTTTGTACCAAAATCTTGTTGCAAGCTACTCCAGAAGTGTGAAGTAAATCGGGGATCTCTATCAGAGACAATTGATTTTGGTATTCCATGAAATCTTACCACTTCCCGAACATAAAGATTTGCCATTTGATCATGTCGATAGGTCATTCGATAGGGAATAAAACACGTAGATTTTGTCAACCTATCGATAATCACCCAAATAGCATCACAACCTCGAGATGATGTTGGTAACTTCGTTACAAAGTCCATGGAAATATGATCCCATTTCAATTCAGGAACTGACAGACTCTGTAATAAGCCAGCTGGTTTCTTTCTTTCAGCTTTCACATGTTGGCAATTCAAACACTTTGAAACAAATTCGGCCACATCAGACTTCATTTGTTTCCACCAGTATTGTTTCTTCAAATCGTTATACATCTTCCTGCCACCAGGATGAATGCTAAATTTACTTCGATGGGCTTCACTCAAAATCTGGTTTTTCAAATCATTAATATCTGGAACAGCAAGTCTGCTATTCACATATAATACCTCATCAGCGCTTATTTGATATTGAGATTGATGTCCAGACTTTACTAGTTCAATATATTTTTGTATATTCAAATCTCTCTTTTGTGCTTCTTTGATTCGAATCAACAATTCGGGTTCAGCACTGATAGCACAAATTTTCATTGGTTTTCTTTCTGTTACAAATAGATACCCAGAACTGCAGCAATTTTCTATCAAATTAGATACCCCGATCGTAGTCAAAGACAAAGCAAAAATCTTCCTACTCAGAGCATCAGCTGCTGCATTTGATTTCCCTGGATAATACTTGATCTCACAATCAAAATCTTTCAATAAATCCAGCCATCTTCGTTGTCTCATATTTAATTCGGACTGCGAAAATAAATACTTCAAACTCTTATGATCAGAGAAGATTTCGAATTTCTCACCATAAAGATAATGTCGCCAGATTTTTAATGCAAATACGATGGCTGCCAATTCAAGATCATGAATTGGATATCGAATTTCATGCGGTTTTAACTGTCTTGAGGCGTATGCAATCACATGACCTCGCTGCATCAAAACTCGAAAAATCCTGGATAAATCGATGATAATACCTTGTAGGACCCATAAAACTTCGGATTTCTGGCACAGATTTCGGTCTAGGCCAATTGACCGCTGCCTCTGTCTTACTGGGATCAACTGAAATGCCATCTCCAGAGATAATATGCCCAAGAAAGACTACTTTTTGTAACCAGAATTCACATTTCGACAGTTTAGCATACAATTTCTCGTCTCTCAGAGTTTGCAAAACTGTTCGAAGATGACTTGCATGGTCACACATATTCTTTGAATAAATTAGAATGTCATCAATAAATACAATCATGAAATCATCAAGATATCTTTGGAAGACCCGGTTCATTAGACTCATGAACATTGTTGGTGCGTTAGTCAGTCCAAAAGGCATAACCACGAACTCATAGTGACCGTATCTTGTTCGAAAGGCAGTCTTCGATATGTCTTCATCTCTTACTCGCAATTGATGATATCCGGATCTCAAATCGATCTTTGAATACACTGTCGATCCCTGCAACTGATCAAATAAATCATCTATTCGTGGCAAAGGATATTTATTCTTTACCGTTGGCTTGTTCAGTTGCCGGTAGTCAATAAATAACCTCATTGATCCATCTTTCTTTCTCACAAATAATAATGGAGCACCCCAAGGAGAAACACTTGGTCTAATGTATCCTTTGGTAAGAAGATCCTCCAGCTGTTCTTTCAATTCCCTTAACTCAATTGGTGCCATTCGGTATGGTGCTTTTGATATTGGTTGTGTACCTGGCATCAATTCAATGCTGAAGTCTACCTCTTGATATGGAGGTAATCCCGGGATCTCATCAGGAAAAATATCAGCAAAATCGCAGACCAATGGTATATCAACCAGATTCGGGCTACTTTTCTTCGTATCTATTTCATAAATCAGGCATCCCTCCACGCCTTTCTGCAATAGATTATTCATGAGAATAGCAGAGACCAAAGGAATTCTGGCTCGTGATCCCTTACCATAGAATTTCCATTCATCAGCTTTCTCTGGTTTGAATCGAACCACCTTCTGAAAACAATCTACTGTTGCTCTATACTTGGTTAACATATCTATACCCACGATATAATCAAAATCAGATAACCCGAGCACAACACAATCAATTTCAATTGCGTCTCACATTGTAACACACAATTTCTAACAACGGTGATCGATAACATTCCCTTCCCCAGAGGTGAAGAAACCGATACTATTTCGGCTAAGGGTTCAACAGACAACTTATGTGATACAACAAAATTCTCAGAGATAAAGGTGTGTGATGCACCAGTATCAATTAATACATAGGCTGGAAATTTGCACAAATAGCAGTTACCTGCAATTACATCGTCTGGGGCTGCCTCTGCTTGTTCCTCGGTTAATGCAAACACTCTTGCTTGTTGTTTAGGAGGTTGGCTCACTGTCTGGCTTACTCCTTGTCTACTCTGTTGTGGATTTTGGGGTTGATACGAATGTACAGAGGAGGCTTGCCTTTTTGGTATTGGCATTGTTCTTGATGCTTCCGAATTCTGTAAATTCCCAGAATTACGTTGAGGACATATTCTCGAAAAATGTCCCGGTTGATTGCAAATACGGCAAAGGCCAGACACTACTCTACATTGTTCTGTAGCATGTCTTCCTCCACACTTGGTACAGTAATTTCCAGAGTTCTGTCCAGCTCCCAGTTGTTTGAATTCACTTGAACTGGAGGAGCTACTGGTACCTGACCGTTTAAATTGTTTTTCTTTTCCTTTAAAGAAATTTTTCTTTCCCCTACTGCTGCTTCCAGCATCAAATCGAGGGGGTGGTGGAATCTGTGGGTTCTATTGTGCTGCTTTGGCTGCTGCTGGCACAAATTGTGCTCTTCGCTGCCTTAGCAATCCAGCTTCTGCTCCTTTTGCATGATTTAGTGCATCGGCAAAAGTATTTGGTCTCCCCGTATTTACCAAGGTAAATATATCTGGATTCAACCCATTAATGAATTGACCTCTTGTGCTTCGTCACGCATGGCCACATGCGGAGCAAATTTCAGTAAACTTGTGAACTTGGCAACGTATTCCTCTATATTAAACTGCCCTTGTCGCAAGTTTGCAAATTCCGCTCCTTTATCCTTCCTATAAGAAACTGGAAAGACCCGTTGATAGAAAGCTGTTTTAAACACTGCCCAAGTAATCACAGTGCCCTGGTTTTCAAGAGTCTTCTTCGTTGCTACCCATCAACTTTTACCAATACCATGCAATTGGTGTATAATCAGTTTCACCCGACGATCATCGGTGTAATCAAGTGCTTCAAACAACTGCTCAATATCTTCCAACCAGTTCTCACATTCTATCGCATTCTCTGTTCCTGCCAACGTTGGTGGTTTAAAAGACTGAAACCGTTTCAACAACGTTTCCATCGGGGTAGCAGTTGCATTCAATGCCTCAGTAGATGTACTACCCTGCTCTGTCTGCCGGTTCGTTGTTCTTATAGGAGGCATATCTAGGAATCAAACAGACGTGTTTATCATTTCTCATCAATCAAGAACAAGCCAGTCTCAGTCCCTACCTCTGATTAGCATACATGAATGTACTGCTGCTCAAGAGATCGAGTTCTGATTCATACTTCACTCAATACATGCTATTAATCACTTCCAAAGCATGTAATTCTCATAACTCTTCGGTATATTCTTACCATTTATTCACAATAATCATGTGATATAAATTCAAAAGCAGTAAGACATATACCACACAAGCATGCAATTCATTTGTTTCTGTAATCTAATCAGTCAGGAAGAACTCGATCTACCCCACTCATCTAGTTCAATGATCTTAATAATTTAATAGCGCTCTGATACCACCTGTTGTGAGGCTCTCTGCTCACAATTAATCCTCTATCTCAATCAGTGGGTTATTAATTTAAACTAAACAAGTTTATTAAATCTAATCTGGTTCATATATAAGATAATTCCTCCTGTTGTCATGCACACATAAAAAACAAAACAACAGCCGGATAAACTCCGGTGAGAATCATCTCAGTATAATCAGCAGACATGAACAATAACCATAAAATGAATAACAGTATATCAACTGTAAAACAAATGCAATGCAATGACGTGATTTCATTTCTCTTCTTTAATCCCAGAATTGACTCCATTCAGTTCGATGCCATCAAGATTCGTATCCGATCTTGACATGAATATTCATCTATCGAAACCATCTCCGGCTTCGAAAATCAGGCCAACTCAGTCCTGGGCATTAGAATCAATTCAATTATCTTCGTTATGCAATGTCATGCAAATATAAAAGATCCACTACCTGTGATGGATCGACACATACACAATTCAAGTTCTAAATCAAGAACAGTAATCAAACATGTATGTGATTTCAGCGGGATAACTCAAGAAATATCATTCTCGAGTAATCTAATCCCTGACTCTTCTGTAAAATTATACCTTCGTTCCTCTGTTTTCAACGTACTTCACTCAAACTCTGTTTCAACACTTCCTGAGAACTTCACAGAATCAAAGTCCGATATCTGTAGTCAAGATGTTCTCAATATTTCGAATTCAATCTTATTTATAGACAAGGTCTCTGTTTTTCTGCAGGATTTCCAACGTGTTCAATTCGAATTCCACGTGTCATGTTGAGTATTCAAACAGGATATACTCCCATCGCTTCGAAAGTGGATAACGTTAAACAGATTCCTCAAATGTTGTTCTTCTTCAGTCGCTGTTCGAAACAATCACCATTCTCTTGCTATACAGCAGAAGCAACAACCAGCTGTAGTAGCAACCAGTCGCAACAAGAATCCAGTCGAAACACTTTGAAAATCAAAACGATGTCGTTACAACTAATTCCAACGACGTCGTAACGCACTGAAAGAACGCAGCTGGTCGCTTTAATAATCCAACGACTGATTTCGCTACGTTATTCAAAACGGCATCGCATTGTTCCTTCGACTAAGTAACCAGCAGATACAACAAACCATCGACTGATTTCAGATCCCTCGACTGGTCATTAATTCATACAAAACGACATCGTAACGAGGTTCCTGTTCATAAGTCAAAACGATGTCGCATTGCTCTCTCGTCTGGAACCAAATTTCACATACTTGCATCGACTGACTTGCGTTTATTACCAAAACGACGACGTCGCACCTAAGTCATCAAAACCAGTCGATACATCAATAGACCAGCAGGTGCATAAACCAGCAGATGCGTAAGGAACTCTAGCTGCTGGTTCCCACTTGAATAAATCAGCATGTTCACAAAGAACTCTCGCTGCTGGTTCCCACAGTAATCTACGCGTGGCGATTCCTTAATGACTCTTGTATTTGCGCGTCTACTACCAATAGCAACGAGAATTAAGCGCAACGACTGGAATTCAACATTCAACCAGTCGCAAGCTACAGTAGTGTTGACCCGCATTGACTTTGCTACAGTAACCTGCTGCTGAACGATTTTAGCAAATCGCTTCGTCTGGTCGCTTCGTCTGGTTCCCACACAGCGAAATTCAACGATACCAAGTTCCTTAATCACCCCACACTTCCAGAAGAAATCCGAGCTCATAATCAAGCTTCATCAAAATCTATCATTTGAAAATCAGGAAATCTCGGAATTACTTACTAATTCTCTTCTTAATTATCTCGGGCATTACATAATCTCACAATCAAAGTCCTTTAGCAGCTCCATCCATCTACGCTGTCTCATGTTCAGGTCAGGCAACGAAAACAGATACTGCAAACTTTTGTGGTCGGAGTACACCACAAACCGCTCACCATACAGGTAGTGACGCCAGATCTTCAACGCAAAGACCACGGCCACTAACTCAAAATCATGGACTGGGTAACGAGTCTCGTGCGGTTTCAACTTTCGCGAGGCATACGCAATGACTCGACCATTCTGCATCAACACACAACCCAATCCATTAAGCGAAGCGTCAGAACAAACAACGAATCCACTTGTTCCGGGTGACAGAGACAACACAGGCGCAGTAGTCAATTTCTCCTTAAGCAGTTGAAAAGCATTCTCACAGTGCTCAGTCCAAACAAAACGCTTGTCCTTCTGAGTTAATTGAGTCATCGGCTTTGCTATACTTGAGAATCCCTCAATGAAGCGACGATAATAGCCAGCCAGACCCAAGAAACTACGAATCTCGAAAACATTCTTGGGACGATCCCAGTTCAGAACGGCATCAACCTTGCTAGGATCTATAGGAATCGCCTCGGCTGAAATCACATGACACAAGAAAACGACGCGATCCAACCAGAACTCGCACTTGGAGAACTTTGCATACAACTGCTGGTCTCTCAATCTCTGAAGAACTATTCCCAAGTGCTCTTTGTGCTCCCTCGGAGTATTAGAATAAACCAAGATGTCGTCAATAAAAAAATCACAAACTGTCTATGAACTATTTAAAAACTTGGTTCATCAGATCCATAAAGACTGCAGGTGCGTTGGTCAACCCGAACGGCATCACCAAAAACTCAAAATGTCCGTACCTCGTACGAAACGCAGTCTTCGCAACATCTTGATCTCTCACTCTCAGCTGATGGTACCCGGAGCGTAGATCAATATTTGAATACACCGCAAAACCTTGCAACTGATCAAACAGATCATCGATTCTCGGCAACGGGTACTTGTTCTTGACAGTAGCTATTCAACTGGCGAAAATCAATGCACATCCGCATTGAGTCATCCTTCTTCTTCACAAACAGTATGGACGCTCCCCACTGTGACATACTAGGACGAATAAAACCTTTCTCCAGAAAATCATCTAACTGCACCTTGAGTTCTCTCAACTCCGCAGGCGCCAGACGATAAGGAGCACGCAAAACCAGAGCTGTGCCAGGCACCAGCTCTATGCTGAAGTCGATCTCCCGCCTTGGAGGAAAACCAGAAATCTCCTCCGGAAACACATCCGGGAAATGTCGCACCACGGGAACATCACTGAGCTGAACGCGGGAAGAAGAGACGCATCCAAAGCGTAAATCATAAAGCCAGCATTCCCCAAAGACAACAAGCTAAACATCTCCATCGCTGAGACCAACGGGATCTTCGATCTAGAATCCTGGCCGTAGAAATCCCACTTCGCCAGACATAGGCCTAAAACGCACAATCACATGGAAGCAGTCCACGAAGGCCCTATAGTTGGACAGCACATCCATCCCAACTATGCAATCGAATTCCCAAAGCATCAAACGGATCAAGTTTGATAACAGGACATGCTCACCAAAACGCAACACACCATCGAACAAAACCTCCTGGGAGAACAGGCTCACACCACCAGGGGTAGAAACAGAAACGGCATCGCGCAAAGGGATGGTACACAGACCATGCTCAACAACAAACGAATCAGAAATAAACGAATGCGATGCACCGGTGTCAAACAACACACGAGCAGGAAAGTCAAAGACAAGACATGTACCTACAATCACCTGGCTCAGTGTCTCCTCGGCCTTCTCCCTCGTAATGGCGTTAACCTGAGCATGCTGGGGTCCTGAGAAGAAAGGCTGAGACGACTGTCCGAACCGCGATGGATCAGGCTACTGAAATGGCCTAAACTGAGTCTCACCCAATCGGGCTGTTGAAACTGTTGAGAACGGCCCCTAGACTGACCTACATGACCCTGAGGCTGGGCCGTGGTCTGCTGTGATCCAGCTAACGGACACACTCTAGCAAATTGCCCGTACTGACCACAAAGGTTGCAGGAACCCTGCACACCAATGCACTGCGTGGTCGGATGCTTTCCACCGCAAAAGCCACAAAACTCAGTCCGAGATCCACTGCTACTCGAACTGCCAGAACCAGAAGAGCCAGACGGCCCCTAGTCTGACCGACATGGCCCTGAGGCTGGGCCGTGGTCTGCTGTGATCCAGCTAACGGACACACTCTAGCAAATTGCCCGTACTGACCACAAAGGTTGCAGGAACCCTGCACACCAATGCACTGCGTGGTCGGATGCTTTCCACCGCAAAAGCCACAAAACTCAGCCCGAGATCCACTACTACTCGAGCTGCCCAAACCAGAAGAGCTAGAACCCGACTTCTTCTTGAACTACTGACCGCGGGGTCTAAACCTCTGACGGCCAGACTGCTGAGCCACCTGTGGCTGCTGCTGTGGCTGATAGGCTGATTGGGAGGACTGTGAAGACTGCGCTCCCTGAATAGCAGGACGACTAACCTGTGCCGCCTGCTGCCTGCGAGCACGACGACTCTGCAAACCCTCCTCGATATCAATAGCAGTGTCAACTGCTTCAGCATAGCTCTTGGGTTTGCTGGTCAGCACCATCTGATACAACTCTTCGTTCAAGCCCTCAAGAAATCTAGTCCGCTTGGCCCTCTCCCGGCCAGAAACAAGGGGAACGTACGCCAACAGAGAAGAAAAGTTCCTAGAATACTCCCGAACAGTCATGGAACCCTGCTCCAGATGGTCGAACTCCCGTTCCCAGGCGTTCACATAAGATTTGGGTACGTACTCTTGTCGGAAGGTCTCGCAAAAACTGTCCCAAGAGATCCCAACACCGGTCTCTAACAGGGTACTCGAAGCGCCTCGCCACCAGCGCTCTGCAGCCTTCCTAAACAAGAGGGTCGCTAAACTCAGCCGAAGATCATCATCATACTGCACCCGATCGAAAAGACCAATGATATTACGAAGCCACGAGTCTGCATCCTCACTACACTCGTCACCATTAAAAAAAACTGGAGGGTTCATCCTCTGAAACAGTGCTATAAAAACATCCATCCGTTCCACCGAGGGAGGCAAGTCACCAAATTCCTCCTCCGCATCACTAACACGAGTATGACTGCGAGCAATATGCCTATCCTCATTTTGTCCTGCTGATTCCTCAAACTGCCCCCTACCTATACCACGACGTCTAGGCGGCATCTACGAAAACACGCAACAGGATCAAGCAAGATAGAACAAATACAGCATAGAACACAGAAATATGCAGCACGTAATCACATAGTCAAGCACATGCAACACACAACACTGTTCCTAGACTCAAGTGTGATCAAAGAAATTGAGCTTATCCCAGCTTAAGCTCCGATACCAAAAATGTCAGGTCTCGTGCTCATAACGGAGTACAATCATACAAACACATGCGGAAGCTATCAAAAAGCGAGTAAAATTTTCGCTTTTGGCCTGACGGTTTAAAACGATATAATTTAAAATAGAGCGATACTCAAAATATATCCCAGTTTATAAAAACAACCAACAATATAGCATACATCAACCCTAACTTGTATCAGACTCCAACTACTGGATACAATAACGAAGCACAGGGCATCCCCCTGGATAACTGATACATATATATATCTAAATATGCTATACGCAACTGGGACACGCTAACCACCTCCTGGGGCACCACCAGCTGGGTTAAAACCACGACCAGCTACAAAACCTGGGTTCCCTGAACACAACACAAACAAGGAAACAAATCAAGCCCCAGAGGGACATGGGGTCAAATCCCAGTACGTAGAGCAACAGATATAGCTAAAAGAATGCATAAGATAAAATGCAGATGCTATGCATGAGACACCGGATAACAACAGAAGGCTCGACCAACAAGGGAGCTAAGGAACTCAAGCACAGCTCCAAGAATCTACAACAACAGTGGCCACGGGGTGTGTTCACAGTGTGGTAATGAGCCACTCGCCGTGATACTGCACCCGAATATCAGATGCATCAAACAACTCAACCTGTCGTTGCCTCGCCCATGAAATGTGGTAGTTAACCACTCGGCGCATGGTGGCTAACGATCCCAGCAGGGATATGAGAGTGCGGTATTGCCGCTCGCCCTCACATCCCGGTAAGAATCAACAACAGCAATACAAAATACGAAACAATGGCTGCAACCGAAATATGAATGCAATATGGGAAATGCGTGTATGCATAAATCAACAACAATCACATATGCACACAGCAACATCCACGTCAATGCACAAACAGCCATCTAGCATTCAATCTCACGCCAACTCCCAGCTACTTCAAGCTCAGATCCGTACCTCAATACTGTGCAACAATTACCACAAAGGAATCCCGAGAAATCTGGTTAAAAACCTGCTAAACAACGAAGCACAATTCTCAGGGATGCTAACAGAAGCTCACGGCTGGGAGCCACGCTCAACCAACACAATTACTACCAAGACAACTTACTGGAAGCTTAAACCAAGGCTAGGAACAAGGTCTCATCACAAAGGAACGAAGTTATACCTGCGCCACCAAAACGCACGATCGGGCAGCAACTTCGCGTTCCTCAACTAGCCAACCACAGCCTCCAAAAGCGGTATGGAAAGATAGAGCTTCGCAAGAGGAGTCCAACGCTACCTCGCACGCATCAAACAATGGCCGGAAACGACGGGAATTCACCAGAAAAGCTCATGGTGAACAGTGCTCTAGGGTTCGAGAAACAAAGGACAAATGTCGGGAAATTATTCTAAGTATGGGATCTGATGTCTCAATTGAAGACCAAGTCTTCCCATATAAATCCCGTAGCTGCTGAAATCTGATTTAAAATTCCACCGACATAACCAGCAGGCACCAACAAACCATCGGCTGGTCGGACCCGCAAGCATAAATCCCAAATACATAAAACGACGTCGTAGGACACTACCTACGACTGGTTCTCAAATCCCAAAAGCTGGTCGCTTTCTGCGACTGGTTCAAAATACAAAAGCTGGTACCAGTCGCAACAATTAAAACACAGCGTTGCAACTAATCAAAACGGCGTCGCACAGCTGACGTCATCAAATCCGATCGATAACCCTCGCGCAATACCAGCCGCAAGCTACAGGAAACCAGACGCAAGCTACAGTAGCGAACAAATCTCTCGCAGCTGGACAACCAGCCGCAACATCCAAAACGGCGTCGCTCTAACTTAACTAAACGTTGTCGTTTTGCCCTCAATGCAAAATACACAAATGCAACGGCTGGATTACAAAACGCGCAACCAGATCTCTCCCAAACGACGACGTTTAGGAATCTCGCGTTGCCAAAACACGTTGCGACTGGTTTTCACTATTCAACTAGCTTTCACCAAAAACCAGCTTTCACCCAAAAAAAATACCAACATTACGAAAACTTCCAGAATTGCTTAAAATGTGAAATCTGACCCGAAAACACAACTTAAACATTTAAACAGAGATCTTAAGCCACCAAGAATCTCTAAACCCCGATACATTCCAACAAATAATCTCTTATACAAATTCAGGTCTCACAGCCATAAATCTCTTTACTTTTAAATTCTACTTCCCTTAAAACTGCCATATATCATAAAACATTTTCTGCTGGAACTTTCTTAAAATTGCTTTCCTGCAAAACTTGTTTTAAACTGTTTTATCTTTGATCTGAATTAAATTGCTTAAAATATAAATGGTTCGCTATTTTAAACTTGCTCTGACATTTAAAAGTTACTGTAAGTACATCGAAGCTCAAACTATGAAGAGACTTGGAGCAGCTCAGGCTATATGAACGAAGAAAAGTAGCCAAGCTATAAGCTAGATAACTATGTCGTCAAATGGGGCATGATCGGGAACAGATTAGAGCTAAACCTGTGCATCGGTACCCAAAAGAGATGGGAAAATAAACTTGGGATTACTGCTTCAGTCCAGAATGGAAGCTGGATCAGCTCGGAGTAAAAACAGCACGCAAGCGAATGACAGAGCTCTAATATGATGAAATATCTCTTTAACCTTGGTATAACTTAGAACAAATTAGAGTTATACCTCTGAATCGAAGCTAAAGGAAAGGAGAACGAAGCATGAAATTATGGTATTGGTCCAGAATGGACCTGAGCTGGGTCAGCTCAGAGACAGAACATGAACGCAGAAGAGGGAATCAACTCTGGCTGAATGTTCAAGGAACAGTGTTTGTTAGGACCGAAGGATAAGATATCTCGATGCAATAAAATAAACAACGCAAGGGAGGGGCGTGAGATCTGGTCCTAAATAGAAATAAGGCGCAATTACCTCGGGTTCTTGAACATAAAACAGAGCACCGGAGACAGATCTGGTATGTAATAAAAACATGCGGAAAAAACCAGAACTGAATCCTAAATTTTAAAACAACTCGGCGCAAAAAGATTTCTGTAAAACATATGTTAATGCGACAGCATGTGAAATCTGTTTGCTATGTGCAAGTTGTATTTCTGTTATGTAAACGTGTTAATGAAAATGCTTATGTGGAATACTGTAATTAAAAACAATACAATACTTTGTTGTTTGTTTCTGAAAGTTCGGATATAAATGTGAGGATTGATAAATTCGAATAGTGATTAATCTGTTTCGTAGGATTAGTCACGGGATTTTTGGTTGTAGAATTTCTCTAAGTGTTAGAAACCAGTCGCAGCGAAATTCAATAAGTCAACGGTACTGTAGCTCGTAGCTGGTGGAATTTAAATCAGTAGTTGCGCTTGGTGAGGTTGCTGCTGGCAGCAGGCGCACAATTGCGAGAATGATCGAGAAGGCGACATGTTTTGGTCAATATTTTGGTGTTGACTACTGAATTGTAGCGCATATCAGCTGTTGCGTTGTGAAGAAATTGTCCCAGCTGAATGACCAGCTGCTGGTTTGAGGAACCAGTCGGGGGAGCAACACGACGTCGTTTCGATAAGTTGAAACGCAACGTTTTGGGTATTGCGTCTGGTACCAGTAGCGAGGGATCTATTGCGTGGTTTATCCAATCGCTGGGTTGGTTAACCAGCTGTTGACAGATATGATGATGTGTACTTTACGTCGTCGTTTTGAATTGTTTCGCGTAACCAGTCGCTGGTGGTTTTTGAAGGAATCTGTTACCAGCTTTTGGTTGCTTCGCAAGAGAAATCTGTTGTCAGCTGGTGGAACGCTGCGGCGTCGTTTTGTTTAGTTGAAACGGAGTCGTTTTGATGCTACTTTGCAAATTCAACGCATGGTGGTTGCTGCTGGTTTTGTTAAGAGGAAAATCTGGTTTCTGTTGAAAGCAACGACTGGTATCTTTTGTGAGATACCTACTGTTCACGACGTCTGGTTATTTTGATAACAGCAGCAGTGGATTGAGAGATATATAGATAAGTGTTGATCGACACTTGGAATTATTCTGAACCCGATATTTCTTATCTCCAATATCCAAACCCTCGTTTAGTCTACTGTTCTACCGTCGACTTTTCTTCCACTAATTTTCAGCTTCTGGGTAACATTTTCCTACCGTTCTAAGCTTAGTATTGGCTGTAGTAATTTGTTTAGAGGTAGAACCGGATTCGAGTTCTTGGCCGTGGAAATTATGTAGTTGACGTTCAGATTTGAGTTAGATATGAACTAAGAATGAGATGCCTTGTACAGATTTCAGCTTCCAGGAACTTCATTGTGGCTGGACGTGACCAGCGAAGGGTATAATTGTGCAGGAAGAAACTGCCGTTCCTTGGTAATAATCTGTTGAGGTAGAAATCAGTTGTTGGAGGTACGAATTTAGTAGATTTAGCAGCTTGGACGTGAACATGGCTGTGATTGATGTTGTGAAATCTACTGTTATGCTTCTGTGATTTACGTGATACAACTTGTGAATTGATTGAGTTTTACATTCTATTTTCACGTATTGAATTGTATGCATTGTGCTTTGAATATTGAATTGGTATACATGCATACATATCGAGCCTGATTGACAGATTTATTGTTGACCTGATTGAAAACCACGTTGGCCGAATGATGAGTTGTGCCTGAAAAGTCCAACGCTATCATCGGAGTGGTGACTATCGGATTCGAGTGTCTACCACCGAGCTGTGATGGGCTGACGGGCTCTGAAGATCACGGACCGATGATTTACCCGATTGATACACCGTGCGGGTATAGAGGCTGATTGAGATGATTTGCCAGTTGATACACTGGTCTAGCTATCCGATCCTAGATAGCCCTCATGCATTTCATAGCATTGATTATAGCATGTTGCATGATTAGCTGTTTTTATAGCTCTTCGTACTGAGGCTTGACCTCGTATTTGTTTTCCTGCTTTTGTGTTGTTTGGGTCCGCGTTACCCATTTTCAGGATCTTCAGGTAACCAAGCTGGACAGAGTGGGGCGCCAGCTGGTCGATCCCCATTTTCTTGAGTCCCAGTCTACTTCTATTATGTATTGAACCGGGGGATGCCCCGTATTTTTATGTATTGGGGATCTGTATTTGAATTGAGAATTGTCGTTACCTGTTTTATATGAGTTGAGTCAACTCGTATTTTGAGTATTGATATTTTGAATGTATGTTTTGAGTTCAGGCCCATATTATTTCGAAAAATTTTTAAGCCCTGTTTTACGCTTCCGTGATTATGTGCTTAATTGTGCTATATCTTATGAGATTAGCACGAGGCCTGACATTTTTGGTATCAGAGCTTAAACTGGGATAAGCTCGATTTCCTTTGATCATACTCGAGTCTAGGCACAGAGTTTTGATTTGATTTTTATTGACTCTATGAATTATGTGATCTTTATTCTTTTTATGTGATATATCTACTGTGAGATCTTACCTCTAGATTTGTTTAGATGCCGCCGAGGAGAGGAAGAGGTAGGACGACTAGACGTACTGCGGAGGAGTCTATGGCAGGTATTGATGATGATGTTCATCAGGTTGAGAATGTTACTAGACAGATAGGCGAGATGGAGTTGGTCCTAGCTAGGTTTCAGCGGACGAACCCTCCGACGTTTGCCGTAGTAGAGGGTGGTGCGATTGCTGAGGCTTGGTTAGCTCAGATGGAGGAGTTGTTCGAAACTCTGGAGTACGCTCCCGAGAAGAGACTGAAGCTGGCGGTGTTGTAGCTGAGAGACAATGCACAGCGCTGGTGGAGAGGTACTTCTCGTATTCTTCGAGATAGTGGGGTTGTGATCACTTGGGAGAGCTTCTGTGAGGCGTTCAGACAGGAGTATACCCCGGATTCCTTCTATAACAGCCGGGAGCGGGAGTTTGACAATTTGAAGTAGGGAAACATGCGAGTGGCTGAGTATGCCCGACAGTTTTCTGTGCTTTTTGTTTATGTGCCACACGTTGCCAACCAGGAGAGAACGAAGAGGAACAAATTTCTGAAGGGCTTGAGACCTGATCTGTACCGGATGGTTTTGTATGGGTCACCTGCAACCTATATTGATGCAGTGAACCGAGCGGTGGTCATTGAGGAGAGTTTGATGGAGGTTGAGGCTCAGATTCAGCCGACTACTGGACGTACCTATCAGCCTGTACAGGATGCGTCGCAATATTTTTATTCTCCTCAGGGGTCGCAGCAGCAGTCGAATCGCCAAAGGTTTCGACCTCGAGGGAAACCGTTTAAGAAGAAGGCGAATTCGAGTTCATCTGGATCTACGAGTTCTGGTTCTGGTAGTGGTTTTGGCGATATGCCTTGTGGTCAGTGCGGGGGAAGACATCCGACTTTGCAGTGTCGTGGTGTTCAGGGGTCTTGGCGTAACTGCGGACAGCCAGGACACTTTGTTAGAGTGTGTCCTTTGTTGAGGGGTCAGTCTTCAGTTCCTTCGCAGCAGGGATCAGCTGGTGGTTCTTCCCAGAGACCGCAGTTTCCTGCCCCTACCCAGCTGATGCAATCACAGCTATACGATGGGATCCATTAGCATTGCCCTCGGGACCGATCACAAGAGGATGCAGCAAGAAGTTCAAAGAAGCCTTTCATGGACTCGTTCTGAGCACCCAAGAAATGTTTAAAGAAGAGGGGAATCCCGCATATGAAAAGCTAGTTGGAGGGTTAAGAGATTATATTGTCAATATTATTCAAGTCCAAGACTAGCAAATGAAGATGAACAAAAGAAAACCGAGTACATGCATGCGCTGCATGCATAGGACATTTGGTTTCGCATGCATAGGACATTTGGTTTGTTTTGGCTTTTAAATTACTTTCCTTAGGATAAGACTTTCAAATAGTATTAGATAAGGTAAGAGATTGAGTCTTTCCATGACTAGGAGATTTGTTTCCTAATAAAAAGGGATTCTAGATGGGAAGGAATCCTTAGGACTCTAGGAAACAAGTTTATATATATGTTAGGAGATGTATTTCGAATTTCATTGAAGCTTTATGATTAAAAACCTTCTGTTTTCTTGCAAACTAGGTGTTTACCTCAAAAAAATCAAACTTATCAAAGTCTATAACGTTGTGGCGTTTGTCGGTTTATCTTCGCACGGATTGTCAAAGACGAGTTCCTTTGAAGGTTCGTTTGAGATTAATCGTTTTCTTTTCGTTGTGATTTTTGTTTCCTTTGAGAATTCATACGGAAAAGGATTTCACACATCCTAAACATCTTGTTCTAACGATCGGGCATCATTCGGTTCTCTTGGTCATTGAATTGAGGGCACGTGGGAATCAATATCACGTGTTTGCCTTTCTTAACCAACGAGAATCATATCACCAGCGATCTGGATTCCAACCACGTGAGCCTTCTAGGTTTGGAGCACCTTCGAGACCTCTGTTCCAGATTCCGCAGCAGGCTCAGGCAAACTCTTTGACGAGAGAGCAGGCTGAGGAGGCGCCTGGTATGATGATCGCAGGTACATGATTTATCTTTGATTATCCTGCGAGAGTTCTATTTGACACTGGTGCATCACACTCTTTTATTTCTGAGTTGTTTGTTTGTGAGTATGGGTTGAGTTCTTCCCCATTGTGTGATGTTGTTTCCGTGTCTACCCCTGCTGGTGTGAATCTGTGGTCCTGTAAAGTTGTGTTGGATTGTGTGCTTCGATTTGATGAGCACATTTTGGTATCCAATCTAATTGTTTTGGGAATTAGAGATTTTGATTGCATCTTGGGAATGGATGTATTGTCTAGCTATAAGGCTACTGTTGACTGTTTTCATGGTGTGGTGAGATTTCGTCCTGACTCGGGTGAGAGGTGGGAGTTCAACGATGCTGATTCACGCTCGAAGATTTCACTGGTGTCCGCCTTGGAGATTTTTAGTCTGCTATCGCTGGATAATGCTGGATTCATGATTTACGCGCTTGACGTTTCCCAAGAGTCGCGGTTGGAGTTGAGCGACATTCCGATCATCCGAGAGTTTACCGACTTGTTTCCAGATGAGATTCCTGGATTCCATCCGAGATGTGAGATCAACTTTAGTATCGAATTGGTGCTCGATACTGCCCCGATTTCTAGAGCTCCGTATCGGTTGGCGCCCACAGAGTTGAAAGAGCTGAAGGATCAGTTGAGAGATATCTTGGAGAAAGGCTTCATCAGACCGAGTATGTCGCCTTGGGGAGCTCCGATTCTTTTTGTGAAGAAGAAGGATGGGTCTATGAGGATATGCATTGATTTCCGACAGTTGAATAAAGCGACGGTGAAGAACATGTGAGGAATCAGATTTTATATTAGTGATTAATCGAATTCATCTGAGATTAGAAGAGATTAATTGTTGGAAGTTTTCGTAATTTTGGTATTTTGAGTTAGAAGCTGGTCGGTGGTGGAATCCAGTTGCAGCGCGTATTTGGAATCGCAGGAGATTAATACGCCGTCGTTTTGGTGAGACAAGACGTAGCGCTAATGCAAGAAACCAGTCGTAGCGAAATTAAGAGTCAACGCGAGTCAACGGTACTACAACTCGCAGCTGCTGGAATTTAAATCAGCTGTTGCGTTGTGAGAAATTGTTCCAGCTGAGTGACCAACTTCTGGTTTGAGGAACCAGTCGTGGGAGCAACACGACATCGTTTTGATAAGTTGAAATGCAGCATTTTGGTGATTGCGTCTGGTACCAGTTGTAAGGAATTTGTTACCAGATGTTGTTTGCGTATGCTGTTGGCAGCGATGCTGACGTATTCTTTACGTCATCGTTTTGATTGTTGAGCGCAACCAGTCGTTGGTTGTTTTGATAGAATTTGGTATCAGCTGGTGGAGCGATGCGACATCGTTTCGATTAGTTGATGCGGAGTAGTTTTGGTGTGCGAAGAGAAATTCAACGTCTGGTTGCTGCTGCTGGTTTTGTTGAAGGAAACATGAATACTAGTCGTAAGATATCTACTGTTCACGACGTCTGGTTATTTTAAGAACAGCAGCTGTTGGAATTGAGAGATATATAGATAAGTGTTGATCGACACTTAAAATTATTCTGAACACGATATTTCTTATCTCCAATATCCAAAACCTCGTTTAGCTACTGTTCACCGTGACTTTTCTCCGTCGATTGCCGCCGCTTCCCACCGTTGTTTTGAGTGAACTTGGTGGCGCTGGATTCCTTGTGAGTTTTTCTTCCGATTGTTACCCAGTTGAGGCTGTAGAATGATCTTGGAGAGGATCGCGAAGTTGCTGGTTTCTTCGTACAGTGGAATTTGATAGTTCTTCCGCTGGCTTCAGCTTCTGGGTAAGAAATTCCTACTGTTCTAAGCTTGGTATGGACTGTTAGTACTTTGTTTAGAGGTAGAACCGGATTCGAGTTATTGGTCGTAGGAAATTATGTATTGAAGTTCAGATTTGAGTTAGATATGAACTGAGTGTGAGCTTCCTTAATAGATTTGAGATTCAGGATAGCTTCTGCCGTGGTTGAAGGAGCCAGGTGAAAGCTGGTAGCCTAGGCCGTGAGTTTCAGTGCCTTGTGAGAAATTTGTTGACGTAGAATCGCCGTTGAAGGTACAAATTGAACAGATTTAGCAGCTTGAGTGTGAACATGGCTGTGATTGATGTTGTGAAATCTGCTGATATGATTCTGTGATTTACGTGATACCACCTGTGTATTGATTGAGTTTTACATTCTGTTTTCACGTATTGAATTGTATGCATTGTGCATTGAATATTGAATTGGCATACATGCATACATCTCGAGCCTGATTGACAGATTGATTGATGACCTGATTGAAAGCCACGTTGTGACTGGGCGACTGATGAGTTGTGCCTGAAAAGTCCAACGCTATCATCGGAGTGGTGACTACCGGATTTGAGTGTCTACCACCGAGCTGTGATGGGCTGACGGGCTCTGAATATCACGAACCGATGATTTCCCCGCTTGATACACCGTGCGGGTATAGAGGCTGATTGAGATGATTGCCAGTTGATACACTGGTCTAGCTATCCGATCCTTGTTAGCCCTCATGCATTTCATAGCATTGATTATAGCTTGTTGCATGATTGCTGTTTTGATAGCTCTTCGTACTGAGGCTTGACCTCGTATTTGTTTTCCTGCTTTGTGTTGTTTGGGTCCGTGTTACCCATTTTCATGATCTTCAGGTAACCAACTGGACAGAGTGAAGAACCAGCTGGTCGATCCCCGTTTCCTTGAGTCCCAGTTATATTATGATATGTATTGAGCCGGGGGATGCCCAGTGATTCTATGTATTTGGGGATCTATTGTTGTATATTGTTGAATTGAGAATTGTCGTTACCTGTTCTATATGAGTTTGAGTCAACTCGTATTTTGAGTATTGATATTTTGAATGTATGTTTTCAGTTCAGGCCATATTATTTCGAAAACTTTTTAAGCCCGATTTTACGCTTCCGTGATTATGTGCTTAATTGTGCTGTAATATTGTGTGATTAGCACGGGGCCTGACATTTTTGGTATCATAGCTTAAACTGGGATAAGCTCGATTTCCTTTGATCACACTCGAGTCTAGGCACAGAGTTTGATTTGATTTTTATTGACTCTGTGATTTATGTGATCTTTTATCTGTCTATGTGTTATATCTGCTGTGAGATCTTATCTCTAGATTTGTTTAGATGCGGCCGAGAATAGGAAGAGGTAGGAGGACTAGACGTACTGCGGAGGAGTCTAGGGCAGGTAGTGATGATGATGTTCATCAGGTTGAGAATGTTACTAGGCAGATAGGCGAGATGGAGTTGGTCCTAGCTAGGTTTCAGCGGACGAACCCTCCGACGTTTTCTGCAGCAGAGGGTGGTGCGATGGCTGAGGCTTCCTTGGTATCTCAGATGGAGGAGTTGTTTGATACTCTGGAGTATGCTCCCGAGAAGAGACTGAAGCTGGCGGTGTTGCAGCTGAGAGACAATGCACAACGCTGGTGGAGAGGTACTTCTCGTATCCTTCAAGATAGTGGGGCTGTGATCACCAGGGAGAGCTTCTGTGAGGCGTTCAGACAGGAGTATACCCCGGATTCCTTCTATAATAGCCGGGAGCGTGAGTTTGACAATTTGAAGCATGGAAACATGCGAGTGGTTGAGTATGCCCGACAGTTTTCTGCGCTTTTGGTTTATGTGCCACACGTTGCCAACCAGGAGAGGACAAAGAGGAACAAATTTCTGACGGGCTTGAGGCCTGATCTGTACCGGATGGTTTTGTCTGGGTCACCTGCTACCTATATTGATGCAGTGAAACGAGCGGTGGACATTGAGGAGAGTTTGATGGAGGTTGAGGCTCCGATTCATCCGACTACTGGACGCACCTATCAGCCTGTGCAGGATGCGTCGCAATCTTTTTATTCTCCTCAGGGGTCACAGCAGCAGCAGTCGAATCGCCAAAGGTTTCGACCTCGAGGGAAACATTTCAAGAAGAAGGCGGATTCGAGTTCCTCTGGTACTGCAAGTTCTGGTTCTGGCAATGGTTCTGGCAGCGGTTCTAGTGGCATGTCTTGTGGACAGTGCGGATGAAGGCATCCGACTTCACAGTGTCGTGGAGTTCAGGGGTCCTACCGTAACTATGGACAGCCAGGAAACTTTTTTAGTGTGTATCCTCTGTTGAGGTGTCAGAGTCTTCAGTTCCTTCGCAGCCGGGATCAGCTGGTGGTTCTTCTCAGAGACCGCAGTTTCCTACCCCTACCCAGCGTTCTGGATTCCAACCCCGTTAGCCTTATAGGTTTGGAGCACCTTCGAGACCTCCGTTCCAGATTCCGCAGCAGGCTCAGGCAAATGCTTTGACGAGAGAGCAGGCTGAGGAGGCGCCTGTTATGATGATCGCAGGAACATGCTTTATTTTTTATTATCCTGTGAGAGTTCTATTTGACACTGGTGGATCACACTCTTTTATTTCTGAGTTGTTTGTTTGTGAATATGGGTTGAGTTCTTCCCCATTGTGTGATGTTGTTTCCGTGTCTACCCCTGCTGGTGTGAATCTGTGGTCCCGTGAAGTGGTGTTGGATTGTGTGCTTCTATTTGATGAGCACGTTTTGGTGTCCAATCTGATTGTTTTGGGAATAAGAGATTTTAATTGCATCTTGGGGATGGATGTATTGTCTAGCTACAAGGCTACTGTTGACTGTTTTCATGGTGTGGTGAGATTTCGCCCTGACTCGGGTGAGAGGTGGGAGTTCTATGGTGCTGATTCACGCTCGAAGATTCCACTGGTGTCCGCCATGGAGATGTTTAGCCTGTTATCGCTGGATAATGCTGGATTCATGATTTACGCGCTTGACGTTTGCCAAGAGTCGCGGTTGGAATTGAGCGACAATCCGATCGTTCGAGAGTTTCCCAACGTGTTTCCAGATGAGATTCCTGGATTCCCTCCACGATGTGAGATCGAATTCGGTATCGAATTGGTGCCCGGTACCGCCCCGATTTCTAGAGCTCCGTACGATGTGAGATCGAATTCGGTATCGAATTGGTGCCCGGTACCGCCCCGATTTCTAGAGCTCCGTATCGATTGGCGCCCGCAGAGTTGAAAGAGATGAAGGATCAGTTGAGATATCTCTTGGAGAAAGGCTTCATCAGACCGAGTATGTCGCCTTGGGGAGCTCCGATTCTTTTTGTGAAGAAGAAGGATGGGTCTATGAGGATGTGCATGGATGACTTGTTCGATCAGTTGCAGGGATCGGTCGTTTACTCGAAGATTGATTTGCGCTCTAGTTATCACCAGCTGTGGATTAGGGACGCTGACGTGGCGAAGACAGCTTTCCGAACTCGATATGGGCATTATGAGTTTCTGGTCATGCCGTTTGGGTTGACGAATGCCCCAGATATTTTTATGGATTTGATGAATCGCGTCTTTAGCGAGTACATCGATCGGTTCGTGATCGTTTTCATAGATGACATCCTAGTGTATTCGAGGAGCATGAGAGAGCATAAGGAGCATCTCAGATTGGTGTTGCAGAGGTTGAGAGACTCGCAATTGTACGCCAAGTTCAGCAAGTGTGAATTTTGGCTTGATCGGATTATCTTTTTGGGTCACATGATTTCAGCGCAAGGGATTTCGATGGATCCGAGTAAGTTCGAAGCAGTTCATAACTGGGAGAGACCTAGGAACGTTTCAAAGATCCGCAGCTTCTTGGGATTAGCTTGCTATTACAGGCGTTTTATCGAGAAGTTCTCTTCGATAGCCAGGCCTCTGACTAAGTTGACTCAGAAGGATAGGAAGTTCGTTTGGACTGATGAGTGCGAGTATAGTTTTCAGACGTTGAAGGAGAAGTTGACTACTGCTCCTGTTTTTGCTCTACCGTCTGGATCTGGAGATTCGTGGTGTGCTCCGACGCTTCTCTCAATGGTTTGGGATGTGTTCTGATGCAGAACGGGTACGTGATTGCCTATGCGTCTCGACAGTTGAAGCCTCACGAGACGAGGTACCCTGTTCATGATTTGGAGTTGGCTGCGATAGTGTTTGCTTTGAAGATTTGGCGACATTATCTGTATGGTGAATAATTTGTGGTGTATATCGACCACAAGAGCCTGAAATATATCTTCACGCAGTCTGACCTGAATATGAGGCAACGACGATGGATGGAATTGCTCAAGGACTTTAACTATGAGATTCAGTATCAGCCTGGGCGGATGAACTCAGTAGCAGATGCTTTGAGTAGGAAGACCCAGCCTGCGATGCTTTCGTCTTTGAGTGTCCCTAAAGTCTATGAGCAGTTGAGTACTTATGGTTGGCGTTTCCAGCCGGGTGATCAGTACTTTATGGTTTCTTCGATTCAAGTAGAACCGCAGATTGTGAGTGACATCAGGGAGGCACAGATGACTGATCCTTGTGTTCATGAGTTGAAGATTAAAGCACGAAGTGGTCAGTCTGATGATTTCTCTGTTTCGTCTATTGTGTGTCTGAGATTTCGAGGAAGATTGGTGGTTCCGAACTTGATCGATTTGAAAGAGACCATTATGAATGAGGTGCATTGTAGTCAGTACAGTGTGCATCCGGGCGAGAGAAAGATGTACCATGCCTTGAAATCTCACTACTGGTGGGAAGGCATGAAGAGCGACATCTCTGGTTGTTGCTAGATGTTTGAATTGCCAGCAGGTCAAGGCTGAGAGAATGAGACCTGGTGGATTGCTACAGAGTTTGGAGGTGCCCCAATGGAATTGGGAGCACATCGCCATGGATTTTGTGACTCATCTACCTCGATCAAGTAGGGGATGTGATGCGATTTGGATGGTGATTGATAGACTTTCGAATTCAGCCCATTTCATTCCCTATGACGTGAGGTGTTCGATGAAGAAAATGGCGAAGCTGTATCGACCATGTGGTTAGGTTGCATGGAGTGCCTGTTTTGATAGTGTCTGACAGAGATCCGAGGTTCACTTCTCGTTTTTGGAAGAGTCTGCAAGCAGCGATGGGTTCGAGATTGGCTATGAGTACAGCCTATCACCCACAGACAGATGGCCAGTCTGAGCGGACCATCCAGACTTTAGAGGATATGCTGCGAGCAGTTGTGATGGATTTCAATGGTGGCTGGCAGGATTCTTTATCGTTAGTTGAGTTTTCATATAATAACAGCTACCAGGTGACTATCGGGATGGATCCATTTGAATCGTTGTATGGTCGAAAATGCAGATCTACGATTTGTTGGGAAGAAGTTGGTGAGAAACAACTTTCTACCCCTGATTTTGTGCAGCATATGAAAGACCAGATTGATTTTGATTCGAAGTAGAATGAAGGCTGCACAAGATAGATTCACCAGTTATGCTAACCGAAGACGTCTACCGTTATAGTTTGAGGTTGGCGATCGAGTATTTCTCAAAGTTTCTCCTTTCAAGAGCGTTATGCGCTTCAGATTTAAAGGCAAATTAGCTCCTAGATTCGTTGGTCCCTTTGAGATTATCGAGCGGATTGGACAGTTGGCTTATCGATTGAGATTGACTGATGAGTTGGCAGCGATGCATGACGTCTTTCATGTTTCAATGTTGAGGAAATATGATCCAGATCCTTCCCATGTGTTGAGAACCGACGAAGTTGAGCTCGATTCTGCTTTGAGTTATGTTGAATATCAAGTCCAGATTCTGGATAGGAAGGAGAAGCAGTTGAGGAATAAATTAGTTCCGTTGGTGATGGTCCAATGGAGCAAGCATGGCAGAGAAGAAGCAACTTGGGAAACGAAAGAGAAGATGCAGCGTGAGTGGCCGCATATGTTTGAGTAGATTGTTGTTTTAGATTTTGGTTTCTGGTTGTGTTTTCAGTAGTTGATATTTGTTGATTACCTAGTTATCTTGAACTCTTGGGTTTGTATCAGATGAATTGCTGTTTTGTATCCTGTTTTTGGAATGAATTGATTGAATTTTTCCCTGAGTTTACCTTTGATTTCGAGGACGAAATCTCTTAAGGTGGGGAGAATGTGAGGATTGAGAAATTTGAATAGTGATTAATCTGTTTCCTAGGATTAGTCACGGGATTTTTGGTTGTCGAATTTCTCTAATTATTAGAAACCAGTCGCAGCGAAATTCAAGAGTCAACGCGAGTCAACGGTACTGTAGCTCGTAGCTGGTGGAATTTAAATCAGTAGTTGCGCTTGGTGAGGTTGCTGCTGGCAGCAGGCGTGGAATTGCGGGAATGATCGAGAAAGCGACACGTGTTGGTCAATATTTTGGTGTTGACTACTGAATTGTAGCGCTATCAGCTGTTGCGTTGTGAGGAATTGTCCTAGCTGAATGACCAGCTGCTGGTTTGAGGAACCAGTCGTGGGAGCAACGCGACGTTGTTTTGATAAGTTGAAACGCAGCGTTTTGGGTATTGCGTCTGGTACCAGTAGCGAGGGATCTGTTGCATGGTTTATCCAGTCGCTGGGTTGGTTAACCAGCTGTTGATAGATATGATGACGTGTCCTTTACGTCGTCGTTTTGAATTGTTTCGCGTAACCAGTCGCTGGTGGTTTTTGAAGGAATCTGTTACCAGCTTTTGGTTGCTTCGCAAGAGAAATCTGTTGTCAGCTGGTGGAACGCCGCGGCGTTGTTTTGTTTAGTTGGAACGGTGTCGTTTTGATGTTACTTTGCAAATGCAACGCCTAGTGGTTGCTGCTGGTTTTTTTAAGCTGAAAATCTGGTTTCTGTTGAAAGCAACGAATGGTATCTATTTTGAGATACCTACTGTTCACGACGTGTGGTTATTTTGAGAACAGCAGCAGTGGATTGAGAGATATATAGATAAGTGTTGATCGACACTTAGAATTATTCTGAACCCGATATTTCTTATCTCCAATATCCAAACCCTCGTTTTAGCTACTGTTCACCGTGACTTTTCTCCGTAGATTGCCACCGCTTCCTGTCGTTGTTTTGAGTGAACTTGGTGGCGCTGGATTTCTTGTGAGTTTCTCTTCCGATTTTTACCTAGTTGAGGCTGTAGAACGATCTTGGAGAGGATCTCGAAGTTTTTGGTTTCTTCGTACAGTGGAATTTGATAGTTCTCCACTAATTTCAGCTTCTGGGTAAGCATTTTCCTACCGTTCTAAGCTTAGTATTGGCTGTAGTACTTTGTTTAGAAGTAGAAACAAACCCTCGTTTTAGCTACTGTTCACCGTGACTTTTCTCCGTAGATTGCCACCGCTTCCTGTCGTTGTTTTGAGTGAACTTGGTGGCGCTGGATTTCTTGTGAGTTTCTCTTCCGATTTTTACCTAGTTGAGGCTGTAGAACGATCTTGGAGAGGATCTCGAAGTTTTTGGTTTCTTCGTACAGTGGAATTTGATAGTTCTCCACTAATTTCAGCTTCTGGGTAAGCATTTTCCTACCGTTCTAAGCTTAGTATTGGCTGTAGTACTTTGTTTAGAAGTAGAAACGGATTCGAGATCTTGGCCATAGGAAATTATGTATTGAAGTTCAGATTTGAGTAATATATGAACTAAGAATGAGATGCCTTGTACAGATTTTAGCTTCCAGGAACTTCGTTGTGGCTGGACGTGACCAGCGAAGGGTAGAATTGTGTAGGAAGAAACCGCCGTTCCTTGGTAATAATCTGTTGAGGTAGAAATCAGTTGTTGGAGGTACGAATTGAGCAGATTTAGCAGCTTGAGCGTGAACATGGCTGTGATTGATGTTGTGAAATCTGCTGTTATGCTTCTGTAATTTACGTGATACAACTTGTGAATTGATTGAGTTTTACATTCTATTTTCACGTATTGAATTGTATGAATTGTGCATTGAATATTGAATTGGCATACATGCATACATCTCGAGCCTGCTTGACAGATTGATTGATGACCTGATTGAAAACCACGTTGTGCCTGGACGACTGATGAGTTGTGCCTAAAAAGTCCAACGCTATCATCGGAGTGGTGACTATCGGATTCGAGTGTCTACCACCGAGCTGTGATGGACTGACGGGCTCTGAAGATCACGGACCGATGATTTCCCCGCTTGATACACCGTGCGGGTATATAGGCTGATTGAGATGATTTGTCGGTTGATACACTGGTCTAGCTATCCGATCCTTGATAGCCCTCATGCATTTCATAGCATTGATTATAGCATGTTGCATGATTAGCTGTTTTGATAGCTCTTCGTACTGAGGCTTGACCTCGTATTTATTTTCCTGCTTTTGTGTTGTTTGGGTCTGTGTTACCAATTTGTAGGATCTTCAGGTAACCAAGCTTGACAGAGTGGAGCGCCAGCTGATCGATCCCCGTTTTCTTGAGTCCTAGTCTACTTTTATTATGTATTGAAACGGGGGATGCCCCGTGTTTTTATGTACTGGGGATCTGTATTTGAATTGAGAATTGTCGTTACATGTTTTATATGAGTTTGAGTCAACTCGTATTTTGAGTATTGATATTTTGAATTTATGTTTTTGAGTTCAGGCCCATATTATTTCGAAACATTTTTAAGCCATGTTTTACGCTTCCGTGATTATGTGCTTAATTGTGCTCTAATCTTGAGAAATTAGCACGGGGCCTAACATAAATATCCTACGTCTCCCATTCTTCCGCTCCGGGAAGGATCCACTAGAAGAATTTGATCCGCAGACCCAATCGAATTTGGGACTTATCCACTGCCCAAATTCGAACTCCTAGAACTCTACATCAGCCCTCGGTTGTTCACTCAATCACTTGTTTTACGCCTCTGCGAGAAAGGCTACAGACACAGAGTTTAACGTCTTCGTTCTTGGACGGGATCTGATAGTGTCGCTTGTGATTCACTGGCTAATCAATTTCGCACATCTCTCAAAATATGCGAGTGAATCTGTGTGTGTGAGATTTTACAGTGTATCGCTCAACTCTCAAAATAATAAATCTCACACACTGGGGGAAATGCTCTACAAAAGCTGATTGAGACTCAGCAGTTGATACTAACGATAAGCTTCTCTCCAATGGTGGTCGACTGCTTCGTCTCTGTTTTTCTTCCCTCTGTAATTTCTCTGTTTCTGTTTCTGTGTGTCACTGTTCAATCAATAATTCTCCTTCTTCAATTCTTCTTGTTTTAAATAGCTTCCTCCAAAGATATAGCCGTTAGATAGATTCAAATCCTTTCTGCGCTTGTTACGGATAATTTGTCGTCTTTCCAAAATGTGTGTAAGCACCGTGAATCATTCTATGTATATTGTACTGTTTCCCAAAACAGTACTGATCTTGTCCCCTTAAATTAAGGCATTTGTACGACTCAATTTCAGCCATTGATTCCTTCCATTTAAGCGGTTGATTGCGTCTTAATGTACTCCAACAGCTGAATGATCTGAAAGCTCAGCAGTTGACTTCCATGTTTCAGTAACTCTTCATATCAGATACATCAACTGCTTCGCCTGAATGTTCTTCAACAGCAACTGATTCATCCACTGCTTGTTCAGCTGTTTTAAGATTCGTTATTGCATTACTCATTAGCTGTTTGCTCAGCTGTCGTCAGATACGTCATAACATCGCACAACAGCTGTTCGCTCAGCCGCTGGTTTTCTTCGTCACAGAACTTCGCTTCAACTATTCGCTTCAGCTGTTGTCAGATACATCCACCACATTTGTTGCCCATCAGCTGTTTTCTTCTTCGTATTGTTCATCACCTGTTCGCTTTACTTCACATTACTGTTAATCAGTTGTTCACTGTTCTTCACTTTGAACAACGCCTGATAGGTTTTCTCTTTGTTGTAGCTGTTTGCTCAGCTGTCGTCAGATACGTCATAACATCGCACAACAGCTGTTCGCTCAGCCGCTGGTTTTCTTCGTCACAGAACTTCGCTTCAACTATTCGCTTCAGCTGTTGTCAGATACATCCACCACATTTGTTGCCCATCAGCTGTTTTCTTCTTCGTATTGTTCATCACCTGTTCGCTTTACTTCACATTACTGTTAATCAGTTGTTCACTGTTCTTCACTTTGAACAACGCCTGATAGGTTTTCTCTTTGTTGTACCAACAGCTGATCAACGTATGTCCAACATCTTTTCTTCTCTTAATCAACATCTGTTATCAGCTTTTGTTTCATCATTGTTTCGTCAACTGTCATCAGCTTCTGCATATGTTCAACATCTGATATTATCTTTTCTTTGCAACTGCTGATGCGACTGTTCAATTGTTCGCTCACGTCTGATAACAGATTCCTCAAATCAATTGCTTCATGTAACATCAAACGACGTCGTGCACATTAATCAAAACGACGTCGCTCTATCTTCACACAACCTTTGACCGATGTTGACATCTGATATCATCTCTTAGCGCAACAGTTGATTGCGCTTCTCCTTAACTGTTGATTTCGCTTCTTCTCAACTGCTGAATCATACTTCTCCTGTTCACCAAACGACGTCACTCTACCTCTTCATTATATCTCTTATAGAGCGATGTCGTTCTTCCTCTAACGATTCTCTTTATATTGCATCTTCCAGATTTCTCCTGTTCACTTCGAATCGGACTTCTCCGGTCTTCAACATCTAGCGTTCCAGACTTCACCTGTTATCAGATTCTTCACTTTATCAGGTCCTTCATCAGACTTCTTCTAATTTTCTCATGTTATCAACATACTCTTCATTTCACTTTACGTCGCCTTCTTTTCTCATTAGAACTTTACACGTAAGAATATCTGACCACGCTGGATTCCACATAAGCAACTATGACCACGCTGGATTCCACGTAAGCAAGTCTGACTACGTAAGCATATCTGATGATAGACTCCTTCTCAGATTCTCTTAATCAAACCTCTCTATCATATTCGTTCTTCTCTTCTCGTCAGACTTCTTCGACAGCAACCTCAACAGTAGATTTCTTCTTGTCAACTTCATCAGATTCGTACTGTATGCTTCTATTTCATGATCACGACTTCTCTTCTTTTGCATTCACGATTTCTCCTTTCAACAGTTCTCTTCACCTTTTGTTAAAATCAGATTCCTTTCCTTGAAAACATATGCACACTTCGTAGAGATATTAGAAACACAATAACAGGTTTTGTGTAATTCAAAACATAGATCCATCAATCTCTCCCTTTTTGATTTACACAAAACCTCAAATAACATATGCATGATCTAATAGAGTTTCAAGGATTTAACAATGATCTCTAATATGGAATAATGGATTATCGAATCCTGATATTAATTATTCCGTGAAAGCTGTTCAATGAAAGTGAAGTGCCGAACTTAAACAAAAGGTAGTCCAGCACGGACGCAATCTGGACCAGCTCAGCTGATAGAACATGAAGGATACTGTACCAGCTTAGAATATACCATCTTAGCTGATAGAACACAAGGGTACTGTGCCAGCACGGGAGAGACCAGCTCAGCTGATAGAACATGAAGGGTACTGTACCAGCATGGGAGCGGACCGAACACCAGCTCAGGAAAAATGAGCAGGTAACAACATAAACTAGAACAACTCTGGGATCAAACGATGAATTGAAATGATCAAAGGACTCAAAGATATCATAAAGTACTAAAACCATCTTGGAGAAGTTCGCGTAGACTGGCTAAGCTTACAATACTAGAACAACGCTCTAACTGGACCTGCTCAACCTATCAGCTCAGAACCTCATCCTTAATCACCCAGAATGGAGCTGAAAGCATCTTGGAGAAGTTCGACCAGACGAGATAAACTTACCAGATCAGAATTGATCTCTAGCTCGACCAGCTCTGCTCATTGTCTCAAACCTTATCCTAGCCATCCAGTACGACGTACTTATTGGCTCACTCATGGAACTTTACTTTGAAGCTATCTTCGTATATCCCAGCAATTTTGAAAGAACAAACATCAGTTTTCGTAAACCAAATCTTTTATGTTGTTTCTGATAAAAACAGAACACTTACAGCGAACCCATAGCATTTAGAAAACCAGCTCAATGAATAGAAACTGTAAACTTGGAGAAACTTCACATCTCAAGCACACAAGCTGAAAGGAACATATTATGATTTCATGGATACGTTTAAAGAACAGAAAGTACTTGCCTTAAAAGAAGAACAACGATTGACAGAATAGATCCGGCTCAAATCCCCCACAAGCACAGTCGAACTACTTAGAGGTTTAGATAAAGCTTTGGTTTCTTTTCTTTTCTTGCTCAAAAGAAGTACTTCATCGTAATAAAAGAGAGCTGGTGAAAAGAGGTATGGTCATCTGTAACGTGAAATCATTTCCTTTGAAAACTTTCGCATACCTATTATTTATTATTTTAAAAAGAAAATCATTTTAAAAAAATAAAAGAAACATTTAAAAACTCAAACTGTGCTCGGTTGAATCCCTTCTGGAATACTCTTGAACCGCGTCCCTAAGCTGAAATCTGAAAATCATCATAGATGCAAACTAATGTGCTGAAGATACGAAAATCGCAGATCGACCCTTCAAGGCAAAATAAATGACATGTGGATTTATGGATTTTCTCGGCGTTACTCTTAGAGACTCACAATTGTATTCCAAATTTTCTAAGTGTGAGTTTTTACTGGACATAGTGGTATTTCAGGTCATGTTGTTTCAGCTTAGGGCATATAGATGTTGGGGAACCGTGGCGGATCCGGATCACGCCTCCCGGCGAGGCAGCGGAAGAACAAATATTGGGCCGGGAGACGATCAATACAATTCAAAACATGCAAAGCTATGAACCATTCATAGGGTGTTTTTCGGGGTTACCTTTCTGGAAACTCGTGCCTGGCTCCGACCAGTTTCGCGAGGAAACCGGCACTTCACGGTAGGTGGCGGTATATTACGTCAATCAGGTCTATGACCGGAAGGGAGACTCCTTCGTCAGCCTGCACTAGAAGGCCTGATGAGATCAGCGCGGACGGATTCTCCTCGTCAAGTTGGCCGGAACAAATTCCGGCGAAGCGAGGCTGCGGCGACGGCTTTGATGCTAGGGTTAGGGTTTTGTGATGTATCAAGTGTGTTATGATTAAGCCTAAGTCTACATTAAGTAGACAAGCAATAGACTTGGACCGGCCCAACGGGCCCGGGTCCAACGGATGAACATTCGGTTCATCCCTATCACCGTGACTCCATCACAACTCCGATCGCCGATCAGATCGGACGGATCAACTTAGTTTCCAAAAATGAATACTATGATCTGAAAAACCATTTTTCAAAACCCCAGTGCAAAATGATCGTTTTGCCACTCAACAGCGAAAATCACGATTTGACCCCTGTTGACTTTTAGGAAGTCGCACTCCCAAAAATCCTCTTCTCATGCTCAACACATTGAGCTCAGTATCCGTGCAGGAATCTCGAATCCAGTACTTGTGTGACCCTCAATGGTTCAGGGATACAGCTAGCCGTGGGCCCACAACCATTGTGGCTCCGGAATCACAATTCCGGACTTGCCCATCGGATCATGGTAAGAGCGTCTAGCAACATCGCCCCATGATCCCCTAAGTATCACTGATAGTGCTTGCAAGAACCAGTTGGTCGTGGTTAGCGTACAGTACGGTCCTTTCAATCCATATATCCCGATCAGATCAACGACCATTGGTAAATCGAGAGTCGCTATAGATCTGATAGCTATGCATACATCTTGGAGATCGAATAGTGACATCGCGAGTGTAACTAGGTAAACCCATTTACCTAAAACACTTATAGTACTCTGGCCAGAGATTTATACACTATTATCCCCTCAGATAGAATAGGATATCCATGCTTGTCTGCGAGCGGTGAATCCTCGACAACGATGCATCGACTCCTACATGCATCGGGATCTCACCCCATCCCGCCGCCTAATGACCCCAAGTGAGTCGGCAAACGGGTCAAAGTGAGACGCCTATCATGTAGAGTCTCAATGACGTTTCGAGTCGTGAGGACTAATCAGTACAACCAAGACCTCGGACTTATCCACTCGACAAATGGTAACCACTTGGAAAGTCCGAACGAGGGTAGTTCGATAGATCACGAGGTCACTATTTATCTGCATGCTTAGAACATCACAATGTTCCCTACCAATGAAACATGGTACTTCGCATCGCAGATACTAGTCTCGATCTCGGGCGGCCTTATCCTCATTTTGACGGCCCAATCGACTAGGAACTAATTCAGAATACAGAGTGACTATTAGATATGTTTCATGATAGACGTCATACCCACTATCACATCTAATATACACTGTAGTGCATTCTAGGTCTTTACTCAACGCAATTGTTAATCATCATACAACACAATGAAAGTAAAGAATGCCACAATTAAATGCAAATATCATATATAAATATTGTCATATACAAGAGTCTATAAACCCACACGCCACAAGTTGGCTAGTTGGGCATCTACTCTAACAATCTCTCACTTGCCCTAAAGCCAACTACTCATCAGACATAGTCCCATTGTTTCGCGATGTTTTTCAAACAACGGTCCAGGCAAGGGATTCGTAATTGGATCAGCAACGTTGTCCGCATAGGCGACTCTCTCAACTGCTATGTCACCTCTAGCCACAATATCCCGGATTATGTGGTATTTCCTCAGTATATGTTTGGATCTTTGGTGAGACCTAGGCTCCTTTGCTTGCGCAACGGCACCCGTGTTGTCGCAGTACACCGGGACTGGACCAACTCCATTTGGAATGACGCCAAACTCTTGGACGAAATTCCTTATCCAAACCGCCTCCTTAGCAGCAGCTGATGCTGCGATGTACTCAGCCTCAGTGGTTGAATCCACGATGGTGTCTTGCTTGAAACTCTTCCAAGAGACAGCACCACCATTGAGCATGAATACAAATCCAGAGGTTGACTTCGAATCATCCACGTTACACTGGAAGCTAGAATCAGTGTAGCCTTCCAGTTTCAGTTCACCACCACCATAGACCATGAACATATTCTTAGTCCTTCGTAAGTACTTAAGAATATCCTTCACAGCCTTCCAATGCAATTGGCCGGGGTTGGCCTGTTTGCGGCTCGTGACATTCAGAGCATATGCGACATCCGGTCTAGTCGAGATCATGCCATACATAATACTACCTATTGTCGAGGCATATGGCACACGTGTCATACTATCTATCTCCTCATCAGTCTTCTGACACATAGACTTAGATAGAGTGACCCCATGGCACATAGTTAGGTGTCCTCTATTGGACTCTTCCATAGAGAACCTCTTAAGTATGGTATCGATGTAGGTAGCTTGGGTGAGTCCGAGCATCCGTTTTGATCTATCCCGATAGATCTGTATTCCAAGAATATAGGAGGCTTCACCCATGTCCTTCATCGAAAATCTGCTATACAACCATACTTTAGTTGATTGCAGCATTCCTACATCATTCCCAATGAGTAGAATGTCATCAACATAAAGTACGAGGAATGTCACAGCGCTTTTAACTACCTTCTTGTATACACATGGCTCCTCGAGATTCTTGATGAAACCGAATTTCTTAATTGTTTCATCGAATCACAGGTTCCAACTTCGTTATGCTTGTTTGAGACCGTAGATCGATCTCTGAAGCTTGCATTCTTTATGCTCTCTTCCAACAGATGTGAAACCCTCAGGCTGCGTCATATAGATCTCTTCCTTAATGTTTCCATTAAGGAACGCAGTTTTCACATCCATTTGCCATATCTCATAGTCGTACCATGCGGCTATGGCTAACAAGATTCTGATTGACTTGAACATTGCGACTGGTGAGAAGGTTTCATCATAGTCAACACCTTGCCTTTGAGTGTAACCTTTCGCTAACAGTCGCGCCTTGTAGGTCATTACCTTACAATCAGGCCCAAGTTTCCTCTTGTATACCCATTTACACCCAATAGGAACAATTCCTTCGGGAGGATTGACAAGAGTCCAAATGTGACACCCGAACCCAACGGGGCCACGAGAATTGGGGTCAACGAAAATTTTCAAATAAAAGAAGGGCTAAAATAAGATTTGTTATAAGCTGTATTCCTTATAACCAACAAGAAACAAAACACAATACAATTTCGAAGATCAGCAGATACTCAAATTTGCGCGCTACTGCTAAAACATATGAGGAAAACAGGGTATTTCATATAACTTTGTAATTGCGGTTTACAACAGCTGCTATTCGAGATAAATATACAACCATTGCTACTGATTTAATACAGCACAACCTAATCAAAACAATACAACTATGACACGGAAAAACGTAGGCCTTGGATAAACACAACGCCACCCATCTGCTGATTTCAAGATTCATCTGCTGTTCCTCCACCAGTTGTCATACCTGCACCATTTTAAAAGCTAGTGAGCCTAGAGGCTCAGCAAGTAAAATCTGAGTAGTAACAATTTCATAATCAGCAGGCAGACATCTGTTTCATACATATGTTAAGGAACTTCAATATACAATATCATTTTCATAAACATTTCAATAGCAGAAACAGGGGAAAATAGCCCAGCTTCTCATTTCTTTCAATTCCATTTTCAGTTGATCATGGCATATAAGTTCTATTTGGTCCGTGTTGCACTTTGATCAAAATGACTCCCGATATCAGTTTAGCATATAGCTCATATGAAAGGGCAGTCGACATCTAGACAACTGCTCACCCTTCTCCTTGGTGACCTTAGCTATCTATGCCATAATCTAAAACATCTTTCGTTCCTTAACAATCTTTCTTTAAACGTTTCTGTAAAACATCGGGTTCCATCATTTAAAACATTTGCTTCCCATTTTAAAACTTTACTGAGTATTGAATTCGACTTTGGAAACATATCGTTAAACTGGAACTGATTGAGAGAAAAACCAGTCGCAACGAATAGTACCAGTCGCAAGACTAATACCTGCTGAAATGAAATGAAATACATCTGCTGGTGAATAGTACCAGTCGCAACACATAAGAATTTAATCGCAAGAATAAATATAAAATGAAACGATGTCGTTGGGGTGATCAGCAGACGAGTACAAAACTACCTGCTGATCTTTGTATAAAGTGAAATGGTGTCGTTAGATTGATCAGCAGACGAAATACAAAACTACCTGCTGATCTTTGTATAACTAAATGGAACGACGTCGTTAGCACATCAATCAGTCGCAAGGAAAAGTGCTAACACGATTATATAAATGAATAGTACCAGTCACAAGACTAGTACCAGCTGGAATAAACAGTACTTGAAATTAAAGCAACTGCTAAGTTTTGAAATCACAATGCAGCTGCTGATTCCTAATCAAAGGAAAGCAACTGCTGATACCAAATAAAGAAAGACGCATCTGCTGATGAACAGTGCATCTGCTGAAATTTACAAAACTACCTGCTGATCTTTGTATAAAGTGAAACGGTGTCGTTAGACTGATCAGCAGATGAATGCAAAACTACCTGCTGATCTTTGTATAAAGTGAAACGGTGTCGTTAGACTGATCAGCAGATGAATGCAAAACTACCTGCTGATCTTTGTATAACTTAAATGGAACGACGTCGTTAGCACATCAATCAGTCGCAAGGAAAAGTGCTAACACGATTATATAAATGAATAGTACCAGTCACAAGACTAGTAGCAGCTGGAATAAACAGTACTTGAAATTAAAGCAACTGCTGAATTTAAAATCACAATGCAGCTGCTGATTCCTAATCAAAGGAAAAATGCCATCAGGCCTATCAAACCATACCAATGATTCGACCAGCAACTACCAATTACACAGTTATCCAATTCTAATATTACATTACAGGCAAGGAGAACTTTCATAACTTTTCTGGGAATGAATTCGAATCCTCAGTTCATATAAAACTTCATAAACTTTCTGAAAAACATACTGGAAGCAT
>KV005677.1:178604-199408 GCA_001598015.1 Dorcoceras hygrometricum
AATATACAGGCAAGCAGATCCATTAAAACACAATATATGCTTCAAATGGTGTAGAAAAGATCAGCTTTTACGTGCCTTGTTTGAAGCTTTGCAACAACAGCAAATTTCCTGCAGGAATCCTCCCTTTGAGCAACACACGATCCTTTCTTAAATTCCTTTGAAGAACACTTTAAACTTTTCTTTGCAAATGATGAAAGTCTTACTTTGAAAACAGGTTTTTATATGAAAGGGATTAGTGGCAAGCTACTTGAGAAATCAAGCATGACACACCTTCAAAATTTGTAAAAATTCCCCTCATATCATTTAATTGTAAAACACCAAACCTTCTTTTAAAGAATCATTTCACCTCCTTAAAACATTTTTCAATTGCTTTAAAATCAGCTCGTGCATCACTACTTGAAGTTACCTGCTGAAATCAGCCGCAGCGCAATCTTACCTGCTGGAATGAATAATTCAGCAGATACATGATATTTAAAATTGCAAAAATGGCCCATACGATTTATGAAATGCATAAATATGGTCTTAAGGATTTTGGGGCGTTACAATAATGGTATTGTGTCGACGACGAATGTGTCGTGACTTACCATTGTACATGCAGCTTTGTGCCCTTCCTATTGCCGATTGACTGTCATAATGTATCATTATGGCAGGTATAGGTTTCTTCCAACATGGAATATTTTCCAAGAAACTCCATAACCATTTGGCTTCTTCTGCAGCTTTATCAAGGGCAATAAACTCGGATTCCATAGTTGATCGAGCAATACATGTTTGTTTAGTGGATTTCCATGATACTGCTCTTCCGCCAATTGTGAATACATATCCACTTGTGCATTTGGAGTCTTTTGTATCCGAAATCCAATTTTCATCGCAATATCCCTCTAATACTGCAGGATACCTTCCATAATGTAATCCGTAGTTGAGAGTAAATTTGAGATATCTAAGAACCCTCATCAAGGCTTGCCAGTGGGTATCGTTTGGGCTATTTGTAAAACGACTTAACTTGTTGACCGTACATGCAATATCCGGACGTGTACAGTTTGTGAGATACATCAAACTGCCTATTATCCGAAAATATTCCAATTGTGATACGGGTTCCCCATGGTTTTTGCCTAAGTGTTGACTCAGGTCTATAGGTGTTTTCACCGTTGCGAGATCGAAAGCATTGAACTTTCTTAGCACGGACTCCACGTATTGAGATTGAGTCAATATTATTCCTTCATATGTCCTAAGGATTTAATTCCTAGTATGACATCTGCCAAACTCATATCTTTCATTTCAAAGTTTTTGGTCAACTTTTGCTTTGTTGTCATGATTAGCTCTTGATTACTCCCCATAATCAACATATCGTCAACATATAGACAGATAATTACATATCCTTGAGATGTGTCTTTGACATATATACATTTGTCACACTCATTTATTTTGAATCCATTTGACATCATTACTTTGTCAAAATTTTCATTCCATTGTTTTGGCGCTTGTTTAAGTCCATATAGTGACTTAACCAGTCGACACACATTTTTCTCTTGTCCCGGAGCAACAAACCCTTTGGGTTGCTCCATATAAATTTCTTCTTCAATTCACCATTCAGAAATGTTGTTTTAACATCCATTTGATGTATTTCAAGGTCATGCAATGTTGCAATGGCTATGAATATTCGTATGGATGTAATCCTTGTCACTGGTGAATAGGTATCTAAATAGTCAATTCCTTCCTTTTGTTTGAACCCCTTGGTTACTATTCTTTCCTTGAACTTATCAATCGTTCCATCAGCCTTGTATTTGCGTTTTAGGATTCATTTACATCCTAAAGGTTTCGTACCAGGAGGGAGATCTACTAATTCCCATGTATGGTTATGCATGATGTATTCGATTTCACTGTTGACAGCCTCTTTCCATAAAGGAGCGTCTGGACTTGACAGAGCTTCATGCAAGGTCCTAGGTTCGTTTTCTAACACATAAGAAATGAAATCGGGACCAAAGGATTTTTCTACTCTAGCCCTTTTGCTACGACGGGGTTCATCGTCAACAGCCTCAATATTTCTTTTGCTTCAACTTGGTTCGGACTTCTCGTTTTCGTTTGAACCTTCATTGCTTTGGAATTCATTACGTTCTTTGTTGATTCCCTTTTTTCTCGGGAATACATTTTCAAAGAATATTGCATTCCTTGATTCAATGCTTGTACCTTCATTATGTCTGACTTGTACACCAAAAATCGATATGCACAACTGTTATTGGCATACCCAATAAAAATATCATCGAACGTTTTGGGTCCGATTTTAATTTTTTGGGTTTAGGTACCTCAACCTTTGCCAAAAACCCCAAAATTTCAAGTATTTGTACGATGGCTTATGGCATTTCCATAATTCGTACGGTGTTTTATCATTTTGCTTCTCGGGAATTTTGTTGAGAATGTGATTGATCGATAATATAGCTTCCTCCCACAGATTCTGTGGTAATCCAGAATTGATTAATAAAGCATTCATCATTTCCTTAAGTATTCTATTCTTAATGAAAGGGATTAGTGGCAAGCTACTTGTGAAATCAAGCATGACACACTCCTAAAGTTAGTAAATTTCCTCCATATTATTTTAATTTGTAAACACCAAACTCTTTCAAAGAAATCATTTTACCTCCTTAAACATTTACAATCAATTTCAAACCAACTTGTGCATTGCTCTTTGGAGTTACCTGCTGGTACCAGCCGCAGCGCACCATTACCTGCTGATATCAACAATTCAGCAGATACATAATATTTAAAATTGCCAATTGGCCCATATGATTAATAAAATGCATAAATGTGGTCCTATGGATTTTGGGGCGTTACACCAAACTTGGTTAGCATACATCGAGTCTAACTCAGATTTCATTGATTCAAGCCACAAATTAGAATCAGCATCGGAAATTGCCTCCTTGAATGTTCTAGGATCAGATCCAACAACTTGATCACCTTGATCATCTTCAAGGAGAAAATCATATCTCTCAGGAGCCCTAGGAATCCTTTCGGATCTCCTAGGTGCGACCATTTCTGGTACTGCCTCTGGACGTGCGGGAGACTCACCTGGTACTTCGATTGGATCTCCTCTTCGAGTTCTACTATTTTGCCTTTTCTATCAAGTAGAAATTCCCTTTCCATGAAGGTGGCATTCCTAGAAACAAACACTTTTGTTTCGCTGGGATAGTAGAAGTAGTATCCAATGGAATTCTTTGGATACCTAATGAAGTAGCATAAGATGGATCTCGTATCCAGCTTATCTCCCACTGTCTGCTTCACGTAAGCAGGACATCCCCAAATCCTCATGAATGAGTACTTGGGTGGTTTGCCCATCCATATCTCATATGGGGTCTTATCCACTGCCTTGGTGTGGACATTGTTCAACAACATTACCACCGTTTCGAGCGCATAGCCCCAAAACGAGGTAGGAAGTTCAGTGAAGCTCATCATAGATCGAACCATGTCCAACAAGGTCCGATTACGACGCTCCGCTACACCATTGAGCTATGGTGTGGCCGGAGGGGTCCACTGTGCGAGAATCCCATTCTCTTTCAGATAGTCTTGAAATTCAGCACTCAAGTATTCACCACCTCGATCGGATCGATGTTCTTTAATACTTTTGCCTAGTTGATTTTCTACTTCAGCCTTGAATTCTTTGAACCTTTCAAAGGATTCAGACTTGTGCTTCATTAAGTACAAGTACCCATACCTAGAGTAATCGTCGGTAAAGGTGATGAAGTATGTGTGACCGTATTTAGTACCAATACTAAATGGACCACACACATCAGTATGGATCAAATCCAATATGCCTTGAGCACGCTCACCCTTGCCCTTGAAGGGTTGCTTAGTCATCTTTCCCTTAAGATAAGACTCACAAGTCGATAGGGAGTTAATGTCTGACAGATCAAACATGTCACTCCTAACTAACTTGTTCACCCTACTTAGAGAAATGTGACCTATCCTAGCGTGCCAAAGTTGTGCTGGGTTCAAGTTATCGTGTTTCCGTTTAATCGTTGTTGTATGTGCTTCGACATCGCGAGTTGGAACGTCTTTTAATTTTAAGGTGTATAAATCTTTTTCGCGTTCCCCAATTCCAATTAAACATTCATTCTTGTAAATATTGCAAATCGAATTAGCAAACATACAAGAATATCCATCACTATCAAGCATAGAAACAGAAATAATGTTATTTATTAATTCGGGAAAAAATAAAACGTTTCTCAACAACAACTTAAAATCAGAAGACAGAAATAAATAAACATCTCCTATAGCTATTGCAGCAACTCTTGCTCCATTGCCAAGCCTCAAGTGGGTCTCACCCTCTCTAAGACGTCGGCTTATTTTCATCACCTGAAAATCATTGCAGATATGAGATCCACATCCGGTATCAAGTACCCAAAAAGTCGAATTGAGAGACATATTTATTTCAATACAGAACATACCTTTCGCAGTTCGCAACTGCTAGAGGTACTCCTTGCAGTTCCTCCTCCAATGCCCAGGCTTGTGGCAGTGGTGGCAAACATCCTCAGACTTGTTCGGCTTGGAAGCCTTTGCCTTTGGCTTCTTGGCGGACTTTTCCTCATTCGCAGGAGCAGAACGCTTCTTGCTCTTGCGTCTGGGCCCCTTCTTCGCAGAAGAGCCCATAAGGAGGATGGGCTTGTCCTTCTTTATGGTTCCTTCAAACACTACGAGCATGTTAACCACCTCTTCAAGGCTGGCTTCCAGCTTGTTCATGTTGAAGTTGACCACAAATGGGTCAAATGCAGCGGGTAGTGAGAGGAGAAGTACATCCACCGACAGCTCGTGTGGAAGTGCGATATCAAGGCCCGACAGCTTTTCAACGAGCCCAATCATATGAACCCCATGCTCGCGGACCGAAGTCCCATCGCACATGCGGCTTGTCATAAGCTCCTTGAAAGTCGTGAACCTCTCATGTCGAGAGTTCTCCCCATACAGTTCTTTGAGATGAAAAAGTATGTCAGCAGCATACTTTGTCTTCTCAAAGCGCCGTTGCATTTCATTGGACATCGACGCCATCACATAGCATCGAGATTTAACCTCGTCGTCCCTCCATTGTTTAAGCGTGATCAGCTCCTCAGGGCTGATATCGGCAGGGGTTTCCTCCGGAGGACTCTTCTCTATCGCATAAAGAAGTTTCTCCGAAGCCAATACAAGATTGAGGTTGCGGAGCCAGTCTTGGTAGTTCAGACCGGTGAACCTGTTGCTATCCAGTATAGCAGCAAGTGGATTTTTCATCGAAGACATTTTATATGCAGTAATACTGAAAATAAAACAGACAAACATCACTAACTATATAAGATAATTGCTAAGACATAAAACAAGGTCGTTAAGTTTTATGAATTACCCTCCCACTATTTTAACGATTTCACCACCCTCTAATGAAATCGAGAAAGAAAGTTTCTTTAGTGGGTACACGGAGCCCAATCAAGCGATCATGGACCCGAATAATATCAGCCATCCATGACCCCCAAAAGGTAGTTTCCGATTGCAACCGGTGCAACCTCCATGTATTCACCTCACGTCCAGTAAGGGCCGAATAGTATGACGCCGTTTACTATCACGTGTCAAGACGATCCATCAATGTTGAGTCGTGAAGGACGGTCCCCTTAACGTCCCCAATAATATGAGCCAACGTTAAAGGGAGTTCCATCCGACTCACAACGATTGTCAATGGCGTGGACAGCTTTCCGGCATACATGACCCCCTCAATAATATGAGCCGGGCCATGTATACGGGTAGCATCGACGTACACCCATTGTTGATGGAAGGTAGGGATAATTTAAACAAATTTAAATTCCCTTCAGTTTATCAAATAAACATTTGTCTTGATATTAGTTTTAAATCGTATTTAAAACGAGGGATTTTATTTTCGAAAAATTTGGTCTCATACATGTATTTTAAATAAAATTTAAAACATGCGGATTCAACTAACTATATATCATATATATAAAGAACATTGGGATGATCGATCGCGAGAGTTATGCGGTCCGTGGTTGCCAGCCACGGACCTGGGTCCAATCCTAGGGGTAATGCAATATGCAATGCAATCCTATTACAATGCTTCCGATTTTACAGATCTTCGGTCTTCAATATTCTTGATCGTCATTGTCCACCGTCTTCGGATGTCCTCCCACTAAATCTAGTAATTTTACATTTAAATTTACCATGGCATATAAGGGATACATTTATCAAGGGGTGGGAACGGGCCACAAACAGGCCCACTTTAAATGATAATCAAAATATTAATACAACCAAATCACAAAAACCTATCGCATACACCTAACAAATTGGGCACGGCTCTCGATCATCCCAATCATGCAGATAATCTAATTAACAAGCATAGATTAAATAATCAAATTATTTATCGCAAAATCACATTTTAATCATAAAATCGCATTTTATAATAAAATCGTATTTGTCGATAAAATCAAATTTTAATCAACAAAATCATATTTCATTATAAAATAATATTTTACAATTAAAATCACATTTTACTATTTTAATTGCATCATATTGGGCCAAAAACAATTTTGGGCCCAAAAATCTCAAAATTTCAAAATCGACCAAAATGGGACCGATATCGTATATCGGCCCGAAAACTTCACACGTTGCCCGGGACAGGCCCGAACAAAACCCTAGAAGAAATAAGCAGTCACGACATCGCCGGAGCATCACCGGGCGGCGGCCGCCACCACGAAAAACGCGCACGGCGCAAAGGCCACGCACGGCCGCGACAAGCGCGGCGCACGACGCTGGATGCGCCAATCGGTGGCGCATCGTTCGGCCACCATCGCGCCAATCGTGCGGCCAGCGCACGACAGGAGATGCGCCATCGCGCGGCCAGCGCGCAAACGACCGGCCAGCGCGCAAAAGACCGGCCAGCGAGTGGCCAACGGGCGCAGCATCGTGCGGCCATCCCACGGCCAGCGGCCGATCTCCAAACGCGACAGCAGCGCTTCACGCATCCGTGCGAAAAGAGTCGACCAGCCTTGGCGCAATACCGCGCAACACTTGCGCAAAAGAGCAGCAGCGTTGGCCGGCCATTGCGCGTCCAGCGCGCGGCCGCTTGCGCACAAGCGCGTGAGGAGGGGCGGCGCCGTGGCCCTTTTTTCAAAAATTTTATTTGATTCAATCTGAAATTCGAGATGTTAGATACAATATGGCACAATTGTATTGATCAGATCCGAGCCTTGGCTTTGATACCACTGTTGGGGAACCGTGGCGGATCCGGATCACGCCTCCCGGCGAGGTAGCGGAAGAACAAATATTGGGCCGGGAGACGATCAATACAATTCAAAACATGCAAAGCTATGAACCATTCATAGGGTGTTTTTCGGGGTTACCTTTCTGGAAACTCGTGCCTGGCTCCGACCAGTTTCGCGAGGAAACCGGCACTTCACGGTAGGCGGCGATAGATTACGTCAATCAGGTCCACGACCGGAAGGGAGACTCCTTCATCATCCTGCACTAGAAGGCCTGACGAGATCAGCACGGACGGATTCTCCTCGTCAAGTTGGTCGGAACAAATTCCGGCGAAGCGAGGCGGCGGCGGCGGCGCGTGAGACATGGCGGCGGTGGCTTTTGGGAGAGTAGGGAGGCGGCGGCTTTGATGCTAGGGTTAGGGTTTTGTGATGTATCAAGTGTGTTATGATTAAGCCTAAGTCTACATTAAGTAGACAAGCAATAGACTTGGACTGGCCCAACGGGCCCGGGTCCAACGGATGAACATTCGGTTTATCCCTATCACCGTGACTCCATCGTAACTCCGATCGTTGATCAGATCGGACGGATCGACTCAGTTTCCAAAACTGAATACTATGATCTGAAAAACCATTTTTCAGAACCCCAGTGCAAAATGACCGTTTTGCCCCTCAACAACGGAAATCACGATATGACCCCGGTTGACTTTTAGGAAGTCGCACTCCCCAAAATCCTCTTCTCATGCTCAACACATTGAGCTCCGTATCCGTGCGGGAATCTCGAATCCAGTACTTGTATGACCCTCAATGGTTCAGGGATACAGCTAGCCGTGGGCCCACAACCATTGTGGCTCCGGAATCACAATTCCGGACTTGCCCATCGGATCATGGTAAGAGCGACCATTGGTAAATCGAGAGTCGCTATAGATCCGATAGCTATGCGTACATCTTGGAGATCGAATAGTGACATCGCGAGTGTAACTAGGTAAACACATTTACCTAAAACACTTCTAGTACTCTGGCCAGAGATTTATACACTATTATCCCCTAAGATAGCATAGGATATCCACGCATGTCTGCGAGCGGTGAATCCTCGACAACGATGCATTGACTCCTACATGCATCGGGATCTCACCCAATCCCGCCGCCTAATGACCCCAAGTGAGTCGGCAAACGGGTCAAATTGAGACGCCTATCATGTAGAGTCTCAATGACGTTTCGAGTCGTGAGGACTAATCAGTACAACCAAGACCTCGGACTTATCCACTCGACAAATGATAACCACTTGGAAAGTCCGAACGAGGGTAGTTCGATAGATCACCAGTTCACTATCTATCTGCATGCTCAGAACATCACAATGTTCCCTACCAATGAAACATGGTACTTCGCATCGCAGATACTAGTCTCGATCTCGGGCGGCCTTATCCTCATTTTGACAGCCAAATCGACTAGGAACTAATTCATAATACACAGTGACTATTAGATGTGTTTCATGATAGTCGTCATACCCACTATCACATCTAACATACACTGTAGTGCATTCTAGGTCTTAACTCAACGCAATTGTTAATTATCATACAACACAATGAAAGTAAAGAATGCCACAATTAAATGCAAATATCATATATAAAGATTGTCATATACAAGAGTCTATAAACCCACACGCCACAAGTTGGCTAGTTGGGCATCTACTCTAACAATCGATTGATCCTAGCAAAGTGGAGGATTTGTAAACTAGGCACGGCCAAGAAATGTGTGGGGACTCCGGGTTGCTAATCTCATCTTAAGGGGCGAATAAATATTAATTACAATTTTATTCATCTAATTTAAGCAAGAAGAAAAAGAAGATACAAATTTTTTTTTTAGGGTGCAGGTGCGCTTAAATGACCCTAAATTTTTCTCAACTTGATCTCCTTGCTATCAAAAGAAGTTTGTTGTTGTATGACTCTTTCATTCAATTAAAAATGCATCTATAAGAGGTAAACACCATCAAACACAATCTAAACATGCATTTAAACTTCAAACTCATTATTTAGGATACATGAAGTCCCAACATAAACTAGTACTCAACAAGTAGAAAACATATACATGGTTTCTTGTTTTCGAATATGTTTGACAACCTCCTATATTACAAACTTTTGCTAAAACCCGAGTCACAACGTGCTAATCTTCATCTCGATCTATCATGGTCGTCTTTGACTCGATCCTGCCCCACCTATTGCCATGCACACATACAAAAACACAGCAATAGCCGGATAACTCCGGTGAGAATATAATTCCCAGTATAAACAACATAACATGCAATATATCATGAGCATGGATGCAATGCATGTGGAAGTAATAGGCTATCAAATCTGATAACAATAGATCTTGGTTCTTGGGATCCGGGGGAAGAAAATCTCAAACCAACCACCGACTCTCCCTATCGAGGTGGCGTCAAGTATCTCAATCCCCTGACTTTGGTGCAACCATAGTGATTCATCTAGCTCTGGAAGTAAATCTACATTCCGTGCCACTCAACTATATCCCTCCAAACAACATTTACACTCTAGGCTATCCAGCCCTCTATGCTTTTCAAGGTAGAGTTCAAGATGAATGCAACATAATCTTGATGCATTAATCTAAAATCAATCAAGGCAATACATGCTAATCAAGCAAGTATAAACAAGTACATCACACAAAATCAGTCAAGTACTCAAACAAGAGCAGTAAGCATTCAAGTATGTGGTTTTAGGGAATTCGAGAATCGCATCTATCTCGAATGTTCTATCCCAACTTGATTGATTTCAATTTATACCTTTCAATATCGATTCTGAAAGTGCTTCAAATCTGAAACATATATCAACAAAAACAAGTTCATATCAAAATCTGCTCAACCACATATCAATTACCAAGGGTAGAAATCACTACAAACCTTGATCAAAACTTTACCGATTCAATTCTACAGTTCTCGAGTTCGATGACCTTCAATTCAAATCTGAAAAGAAGTATAATATGATCAAAATCAGAATTAAAACTCAATCCAATACACGGCTCAATCATTTGCCCCAAAACTCATCAATTCTCAAACCGGCGGCGTAACTTCTAAAAATCGGTAACCCGAACTTTAAATATATCAAGATATCAATCAAATACAATCCATATCACCACCATATCATCACTATAACAGCATAAGGAATTCGAAATCAGCAGTACTAGCAATCTTCTTTTTCAAAGATAGCTAAAAAAATCATAACAGATTCAAACACCGAACGTTTCTGAATCCGTCTTGGATATACAATCTTTGTCCACTTAAGCACATATATATACCATCATAATCTGATTCCATAAGCATCTCAAAATCAAAGCATAGTAGAACATAAGAAAACTTACATCAGAACCAAGCCTTCGACGCGATGATCGTAGATATACGATCGCTTCTAAATTCTGACGGTCGGATGATGAAAAATCGAATCTTGTAAAATAACTAAAATGCGTGAAAAATATGCTGAACCTACTGCCTTATTTCGTGCAAATGGAGGTGAAGAAGTAAATAGTAGATATATATAAGCCAAATTGTAGTTTAGTCCCTGAAAACTCCCGTAATTGCAATTCAGTCCCCAGACAAGTGCTTTAATCAAATTTCAATCCCAATAATTCAAGAACAATATATTTTAATTCCAAACTCGAAATATTCTTGAATTAAATATTCTCGGATTAAAATTAACTAATCTCGGATTATTAAATCAGATAATCCCGGGCCTTACAATTCTCCCCCTCTAAGAACTGATTTCGTCCTCAAAATCGCATGCAGCCAGCATAACCAATCTGGATACCCAAAAGATAAAAGAATACAGAAAACTGAATAAGAACTCACATCAGTGAAATAGCTCTGGAAAACGATGCTGCATATCTGACTCAGTCTCCCAAGTAGCTTCTTCAATACCATGTCGACTCCACTGAACTTTGACCAATTGGATAGTCTTGTTTCTGAGTTGCTTTTCTTTACGATCAAGAATCCGTAACGTTGTTCAAAGTAGCTAAGAGTCTCATCAAGTTCAGCTTCATCAAGTTGAATAATATGGGAAGGATCAGGCTGATACTTCCAGAGCATAGAAACAAGGAAAACATTATGAATTCCAGACAAAGATGGAGGAAGAGCGAGTCGATAAGCAAGATAGCCTATCTTCTCAATAATCTCATATGGACAGATAAAACGTGGAGATAACTTTCCTTTCTTTCCAAATCGAATTGTACCTCTGAATGGAGAAATCTTCAAGAATACTCTGTCTCCCTTTTCAAAATATAGAGGTCGACGTATGATATTCGCATATTTGGCTGGTCTGTCTTGAGCTGTTTTCATTCTTTTCTGAATCAATTTCACTTTTTCTGTCATTACACGGATCATATCAGGTCCAATGTCTGGTACATCCGAGATATCATCCCAATACAATGGAGATCTACACTTCTTACCGTACAGTGCTTCGAATGGAGCCATCTCAATTCTTGTCTGATAGCTGTTATTATAAGAAAATTCTGCAAACAGTAGTGAATCTTGCTAGTTCATGCCAAAATATAGCACTATAGCTCGAAGCATATCCTCAAGCGTCTGGATAGTCCGTTCTGACTGTCCATCTGTTTGAGGATGATATGCAGTAATCAAGTGTAATTTCGTACCTAGAGCTTGTTGCAAGCTATGCCAAAAGTGTGATGTAAATCTAGGGTCTCGATCTGAAACGATAGATTTAGGCACACCATGTAATCTTACCACTTCTCTGACGTAAATATCTGCCATATGATCGTGTCTTTACGTCATTTTGTACGGAATAAAGCATGATGATTTTGATAATCTGTCAATAATCACCAAATGGCATCACAACCTCTAGATGAATGTGGTAGCTGTGCAACGAAATCCATGGAAATGTGATCCCATTTCCATTCTGGAATGGATAAGCTATGCAATAGACCACCCGGTTTCTTTCTTTCAACTTTCACCTGTTGGAAATTTAAGCAGCGGGATACAAATTCAGTAACATCAGATTTCATCTGTTTCCACCAATACTGAATTTTCAAGTCATTGTTCATCTTTATGCCACCAGGATGAATACTGAATCTACTTCTGTGAGCTTTATTCAATATATGTTGTTTCAAATCTGACACATCCGGAACAACAATCTGTTATTCACGTATAAAATATCATCAACACTGACCCGATATTCGGATTGATGTCCAGATCTGACCATCTCAATTGAGCTCCGAATATTCGGATCCATTTTCTGTGCTTCTTTGATTCTGATTAACAATTCCGGATCAACTCGGATGGCACAAATTCGAATAGGCTTCATATCTGTCTCAAATATCAACCCAGATGTACAACAATATTCAATTAACTTAGATACCCCTACCACAGATAGAGAGAAAGCACATACCTTCCTGCTAAGGGCATCTGCAGTTGCATTTGATTTTCCTGGATAATATTTGATTTTGCAATCGTATCCTTCAATAAATCAAGCCATCTTCGTTGCCGCATATTCAATTCAGATTGTGAAAATAGATATTTCAAGCTCTTATGGTCAGAGTAAATCTCAAATTTCTCACCATAAAAGTAGTGTCGCCAGATTTTCAATGCAAAGACGATAGCTGCAAGCTCTAAATCATGAATAGGGTATCGTGTCTCATGTGGCTTTAATTGTCGAGAGGCATAAGCAACGACACGACCTCTCTGCATCAATACACATCCTATACCTCTATGAGACGCATCACAGTATACCACAAACTCACATGTATCAGAAGGAATTGTCAATACAGGTGCACTAGTAAGTCTCTTCTTCAGTTCTAAGAAACTAGCTTCACAAGCTTCAGTCCAGACATACGGCATATTATTTTGAGTCAACTGCGTAATAGGCATGGAAATGCTGGAAAAATCCTTGATAAATCGACGATAATAACCCGCTAAGCCCACAAAACTCCGTATTTCTGGTACTGATGTCGGTCTAGGCCAGTTGATCACTGCCTCTACTTTGCTTGGATCCATCGAAATGCCATCACCTGAAATGATATGCCCAAGAAACACAACTTTCTGCAACCAAAATTCACATTGATAACTTGGCATATAATTTCTCATTTCTCAAGTCTGTAATATAATTCTGAGGTGTTCGGTGTGATCATGCACATTCGTGGAATAAATCAAGATGTCATCGATGAAAATAATGACAAAGTCATCTAAATATTTCTGAAACACTCTATTCATCAATCCCATAAATACACACAACTTTCTGCAACCAAAATTCACATTGATAACTTGGCATATAATTTCTCATTTCTCAAGTCTGTAATATAATTCTGAGGTGTTCGGTGTGATCATGCACATTCGTGGAATAAATCAAGATGTCATCGATGAAAATAATGACAAAGTCATCTAAATATTTCTGAAACACTCTATTCATCAATCCCATAAATACAGCAGGCGCATTGGTTACACAAAAAGGCATGACAATAAATTTATAATGACCATACCTTGTTCTGAAAGCAGTTTTAGGGATATCTTCGTCACGAACCCTTAATTGATGATATCCAGATCTCAGATCGATCTTGGAATAGATAGCTGAGCCTTGTAACTGATCAAATAAGTCATATATTCTGGGTAATGGGTATTTGTCTTCACAGTCGCCTTGTTCAATTGCCGATAATCGATACACAACCGCATTGAACCATCTTTCTACAAATAGTACCGGAGCTCCCCAAGGTGAAACGCGTACCCTTTGTCAAGTAAATCCTCCAACTGATCTTTCAACTCCTTCGGTTCAATAGGTGCCATCCTATAAGGAGCTTTTGATATTGGTTGCGTACCTGGCATTAATTCGATACTGAAATCGATTTCCAGCACCGAAGGCAAACCTGGAAGTTCATCAGGGAAAACATCGGCAAACTCTTGTACCACTGGTATATCTGTCAATACTGGACCACATTTCAATACATCTACTGCATAAATCAAAAATCCTTCTGCCCCTTTCTGCAACAGACGGGTCATAGATAACATGGATATTAAAGGTATCTTAGCTCTAGAACCCTTACCAAAGAATTTCCATTCATTAGCCATCTCTGGTGTGAATCTAACCACTTTTTGGTAACAATCCACGGTCGCCCTGTACTTGGTTAGTATGTCTATGCCAATAATACAATCAAAATCTGATAACCAAGTACTATACAATCCAAATCTATCTCATTTCCGTCATATTGTAGGATACAATGTCTAATCACTCTAACAGATACCAGGCATTCACCCAAAGGTGAATAAATAGCAACAACATCAGACAATGGATCAGACGATAAAGAATGCAACATAGCAAATCTCTCATATATGAATGTATGAGATGCACCTGTATCTATCAAAACATAATCAGGATAACCATAAAGAAACCAATTACCTGCTATGACATGGTCAGGTGCTGCCTGAGCCTGTTCCTAAATAAGTCCAAATACTCGGTCCTGTTGCCTCTGAGGTTGAGTCACGGTCTGGCTTCCCCCTGGTTTAGTCTGTTGTTGAGGCTGAAATGAATGCACTGATTGCCTTTCCACCTGGGGTACTGATCGAGAATCACTAGCACCAGTTGCTCATTGAGGACATACTTTGGAATAATGACCGGGTTGATGACAAACATTGCAATTCCCTGATACTCCTCGACATTGATCAGTAGCATGTCGTCCACCACACTTACCACAATACGCTCCTGACTCACTAGATCTATGACTAAAACCAAATTTTCTCTGGCCACTAGAACTAGAAGAACTACTGCCATACTTCTTGAACTGTTTACCTTTAGGCCTAAATCTAGAATCCTTTCTGCCACTGCTTCCACCCTCAAATCTGAAAGATGGTTGCTGAAGCGATGGCGGATTCTGTGGTACAGCTGCTGGTACTGACTGTTGAGGTGGCTGAGGAATGAAAGGTGCTCCTCTCTGTCAGGCCTCGTGCTAATTACTAACAATTAACACATAATAAGCGCATAAACACGGAAGCTAAAAATCAGGGCTTAAAAATTTTTCAAAATACTATGGGCCTGAACTTCAATTCATACATTCAAAATATTCAATACTCAAAATATGAGTTAACTCAAACTCATACAACACGTAACCATAAAATATCAATTCAAAAGACAGATCCCCAAATACATGATAACACGGGGCATCCCCCGGTTCAATACATATCATAAATAAACTGGGACTCAGGGATGCGGGGATCGACCAGCTGAACTTCCACTCTGCCCAGCTAGGTTACCTGAAACTCCTGCAAATGGGCACGCAGACCCAAACAACAAAAGCAGGAAAACAAGTACGAGGTCAAGCCTCAGTACGAAGAGCTATCAAAGCAGATAAACATGCAACATGCTAAAGAATGAATTCATGAGGCTGTCAAGGAAAATCGGTCAGCTAGGCCAGTGCATCAACCGGCAATCAAATCAAGTCGCCTCTATACCACGGTCTATCAACCGGGAAATCATCGGTCCGTGATCATCGGGGCCCGTCAGCCCATCACAGCTCGGCGGTAGACACTCGTATCCGGTAGTCACCGCTCCGACGATAGCGTTGGACTTTTCGGGCACGACTCAACAGTCGGCCAGTCACAACGTGGCACCCAATCAGGTATCAAATCAAATCTGTACATCAGGCTCAAGATGTATGCATGAATGCCATTCAATATCCAAGCTAGATGCATACAGTTCATAATACGTGAAGCAAAAACATGACTCAATCAATTCCAGCATGTAAAGTCACGTAAACCACATAACAGCAATTCACAACATCGAAAGATAGACATGTTCACGCTCAAGCTGCTAAGGGGCCCAAATCAGGTATCAAATCAAATCTGTACATCAGGCTCAAGATGTATGCATGAATGCCATTCAATATCCAAGCTAGATGCATACAATTCATAATACGTGAAGCAAAACATGACTCAATCAATTCCAGCATTTAAAGTCACGTAAACCGCATAACAGCAATTCACAACATCGAAAGATAGACATGTTCACGCTCAAGCTGCTAAGGGGCCGCTCAATCGTACCTTTCCTCTTCAATTTTACCTAACAGATTCCTCCTGGCTCAAATCACGCAGCAGGACACTTCCTGGAATCTGAATCTGTTACAACATAGCTAATATCTTAGCTCAATTCAGCTACACAACACGCTAATCCTACGGCCAGAAGCATACTTCAATCTTACACTTCTACGCAGGCATTAACTACTAGAAACCGAGCTCAAATCACAAAAATTGCTTACCCAAAAGCTCATGCTAGCAGAAGAACGCAAGCACAGGCTGCTCTCAAAAGCTTCGAACTCCAGCAGCTTCGCGTTTCCAGCCCAGTGCTAAATGCAACGTCTCAAATGGGTAGCAAACGAAAGAGCTAAGCAAGGGGAATCCAGCGCCACTAAGATTGTCAAAAACAAAGGCTAGATGCTAGAGAAATCGGCGGTAGAAAATCACGATGAATAGTAACTCGACGAGGGTTTGGAGAAGAAGAGATAAGATATATCTGGCTCAAAATAAATCTAAGTGTCGATCAACACTACTATAAATACCTCTTCAATCCTCTCCTGCTGATTCACTAAGATCCATCGAAGTGTTCCGCAGAAGTCTATCAGCAGCAATCTTCTCTTTTCTTCGTAAAATCAGCAGCAACGTCTAAACAACAACCGCACGAAAACGCTACAAAACGACACCGTTCCAACTTATCAAAACGACGCCGTAGCAAACGCCAGCTGCCAACAGCTCTCGCAAGCAAAAACAACCAAGAGCTGATCACAGCTCTCTCTATCAAAATAATCTATCTGGTGGTCGCAAGAAATCATTCAAAACGACGACGCATTCACTAAACCAAACGACGTCACTTTGCTGACGCAAACATTGCTACCAACAGCTGATCTCTCCAACGAAAGGCTCAAAACGTAGCGTTTCAACTAATTCAAACGACGCCGCTTCTCAACATTCGTATTTGCGCACCTGTTGATTAGCAGTAACCAACGCAACGCAAAATACTACCAGCAGCAAGGAATACGTCACGCCTACGTCATCATATCTATCAACAGCTCTCGCGACTAGTTCTCAAACTATCTGCTGATTATTCCACACAAGCGCAACTGCTGAAATCAATAGTAAACACTCCAAAATGTTGACTAACGCGTGTCACATCCTCTCTCAATCTCACGCTACGCGCAACGTCTGCCAGCAGCAACTTCAAACTCGACGCTAAACCAGCAACTCTCATTGCGTCACGCTGACGATATCGCTGCTGATTCAAAAATCACCAGCACGAGCTACAGTAACTTTGAACAGCGTTGAATTCACCAAAAATCGATATTTCTCATTTCTTAAACTAGCGCTGCGGCTGAGGAACCAGCGGGAACCTTATAACCTTTGCGTAAACCTCTAACCACACGTGATTAATCCCAAATCAAATCAATTAATCACTAATCTAACTTCTCAATCCTCACATTCTCCCCAACTTAAGAGATTTCGTCCTCGAAATCAAAGACAAACCAAGGCAGAAACAACGAACATGCAAATCAACACAACAACTCACCCAAAAATTCGAAGCAAAACCAGAGATTTACATGGAAATTCTACACGATCAGTGCTCAAACAGGTGAGGCCAGTCCTGCCTCATCTTCTCTTCAACTTCCCAGGTTGCTTCTTCTCGGCCATGCTTGCTCCATTGGACCATCACCAACGGAATTATCTTGTTCCTTAGCTGTTTCTCCTTCCTATCCAAGATCTGCACCGGATACTCAACATAACTCAAGGCAGAATCCAGCTCAACTTCGTCGGTTCTCAAAACGTGGGACGGATCCGGCTCATATTTTCTCAACATTGACACATGAAACACGTCATGCATCGCGGCTAACTCCTCGGGCAGCCTCAATCTATAAGCCAACTGTCCAATCCGCTCAATAATCTCAAAGGGACCAACGAATCTGGGAGCCAATTTGCCTTTAAATCGGAATCTCATCACGCTCTTGAAAGGAGATATCTTGAGAAACACACGATCGCCCACCTCAAACTCTAACGGTCGACGTCTTCTGTTCGCATAACTCGAGAAACGATCTTGGGCAGCCTTCATTCTACCCCGGATCAAATCAATTTGGTCTTTCATGTGCTGAACAAACTCCGGTGTAGAAAGCTGTCTCTCGCCAACCTCTTCCCAACAAATCGGGGATCTGCACTTTCGACCATACAAAGCTTCAAACGGAGCCATCCCAATAGTGACTTGGTAGCTGTTGTTATACGAAAACTCCACTAAGGAAAGCGAATCCTGCCAGCCACCGGTGAAATCCATCACTACCGCTCGCAACATATCCTCTAAAGTCTGGATAGTCCGCTCAGACTGTCCGTCTGTCTGTGGGTGATAGGCTGTGCTCATCGCCAATCTCGAACCCATTGCTGCTTGCAGACTCTTCCAAAAGCGAGAAGTGAACCTCGGATCTCTGTCAGACACTATCGAAACCGAAACCCCATGCAATCTAACCACATGGTCGATGTACAATTTCGCCATTTTTTTCATCGAACACCTCACTTCATAGGGAATGAAATGGGCTGACTTCGAAAGTCTATCAATAACAACCCAAATTGCATCGCATCCCCTACTCGATCGAGGTAGATGGGTCACAAAATCCATGGCGATGTGCTCCCAATTCCATTGGGGCACCTCCAAACTCTACAGCAAACCACCAGGACTCATCCTCTCAGCCTTGACCTGTTGGCAATTCAAACATCTAGCAACAAAAGCAGAAATGTCGCTCTTCATACCTGTCCACCAGTAGTGAGACTTCAAGGCATGGTACATATTTCGCTCGCCTGGATGCACACTGTACCGGCTACAATGTGCTTCATTCATGAGGGCCTCCTTCAGATCAATCAGGTTCTCAACTACTAATCTCCCTCTGAATCTCAAACATCCATCTGAAGCAACAGAGAAATCATCAGACTGACCTGACTGTGCCTTAATCCTCAGCTCATGGATATAGGGGTCGGTCCTCTGCGCCTCCTTGATGTTCATCACAATCTGCGGTTCCACCTGAAGAGACGAAATGAGAAATACTGATCACCCGGCTGGAATCGCCAACCAGAAGTACTCAACTCCTCATGAACTTTCGAAATACTCAAGGATGCTAACATATCAGGTTGGGTCTTCTTGCTCAAAGCGTCGGCTACTAAGTTCACACGCCCAGGCTGATATTGAATCTCACAATCGAAGTCCTTAAGCAATTCCATCCAGCGTCGCTGCCTCATGTTCAAATCTGACTGCGTGAAGATATATTTCAGGCTCTTGTGGTCGGTGTACACCACAAATTCTTCACCATAAAGATAATGCCGCCAAATCTTCAAGGCAAACACTATCGCAGCCAACTCCAAATCATGAACCGGGTACCTCGTCTCGTGAGGCTTCAGCTGTCGAGACGCATACGCAATCACGTACCCGTTCTGCATCAAAACACACCCTAACCCGCTCAGAGAAGCATCGTAGCACACAACAAATCCACCGGAGCCAGAAGGTAGGGCCAAAACAGGAGCAGTAGTCAACTTCTCCTTTAGCGTGTGAAAGCTGTACTCGCACTCATCAGTCCATACAAATCTCTTATCTTTCTGAGTCAACTGCGTCATAGGCCTGGCTATCGAAGAAAACTTCTCAATGAAACGCCTATAGTAGCCGGCCAACCCCAAGAAACTACGGATCTCTGAAACGTTCCGAGGTCTCTCCCAGTTAAGCACAGCTTCGACCTTGCTCGGATCTACCAAAATTCCTTGTGCCGAAATCACGTGACCCAAAAAGATAATCCTGTCGAGCCAAAACTCACACTTGCTGAATTTGGCATAGAGCTGCGAGTCTCTCAATCTCTGCAATACAAGTCTCAAATGCTCCTTGTGCTCTCTCTTGCTCCTCGAGTACACCAAGATGTCATCTATGAAGACGATAACAAACCGATTGATATACTCGCTAAAGACGTGATTCATAAAATCCATAAAGATAGTAGGGGCATTCGTCAATCCAAAAGGCATGACAAGAAACTCAAAATGCCCATACCGAGTCCGGAAGGCCGTCTTTGCCACATCAGCATCTCTAATTCACAACTGGTGATAACCAGAGCGCAAATCAATCTTCGAGTACACAACCGATCCCTACAGCTGATCGAACAAGTCATCAATCCTCGGCAGAGGATACTTGTTCTTCACCGTGGCCTTATTCAACTGTCTGAAGTCCACGCACATCCTCATAGTGCCATCTTCTTTTTCACAAACAGAATCGGAGCTCCCCAAGGCGACATACTCGGTCTGATGAAGACTTTCTCTAAGAGATCGCTCAACTGTTCCTTCAGCTCTTTCAACTCTGCGGGCGCCAACTGGTAAGGAGCTCTAGAAATCGGGGCGGTACCAAGCACCAACTCAATACTGAAGTCGATCTCACGACGAGGAGGGAATCCAGGAATCTCATCTGGAAACACGTCGGGAAACTCTCGAACAACGGGGATGTCACTCAACTCTAATCGCCGCTCCTGGGAGCTATCAAGTGCATAGATCATGATTCCTGCATTACCTAGCGATAGCAAGCTAAACAT
>KV005677.1:200317-215419 GCA_001598015.1 Dorcoceras hygrometricum
TAACAATTAACACATAATAAGCGCATAAACACGGAAGCTAAAAATCAGGGCTTAAAAATTTTTCGAAATACTATGGGCCTGAACTTCAAATCATACATTCAAAATATTCAATACTCAAAATATGAGTTAACTCAAACTCATACAACAAATAATAATCTATCAATTCAAAAGACAGATCCCCAAATACATGATAACACGGGGCATCCCCCGGTTCAATACATATCATAAATAAACTGGGACTCAGGGATGCGAGGATCGACCAGCTGAACTTCCACACCTGAAACTCCTGCAAATGGGCACGCAGATCCAAACAACAAAAGCAGGAAAACAAGTACGAGGTCAAGCCTCAGTACGAAGAGCTATCAAAGCAGATAAACATGCAACATGCTATAAATCAATGCTATGAATGCATGAGGCTATCAAGGACATCGGTCAGCAAGGCCAGTGCATCAACCGGCAATCATATCAAGTCGCCTCTATACCACGGTCTATCAACCGGGAAATCATCGGTCCGTGATCATCGGGGCCCGTCAGCCCATCACAGCTCGGTGGTAGACACTCGAATCCGGTAGTTACCACTCCGACGATAGCGTTGGACTTTTCGGGCACGACTCAACAGTCGGCCAGTCACAACGTGGCACCCAATCAGGTAATCAAATCAATCTGTCAATTCAGGCTCAAGATGTATGCATGAATGCCATTCAATATCCATGCTAGATGCATACAATTCATAATACGTGCCAACAGAATGAAAAAGTTCAGCACGAAGTCATCAGCAGCAATCTTCACTTTTCTTCGTAAAATCAAGCAGCAACGTCTAAACAACAATCGCACGAAAACGCTACAAAACGACACCGTTCCAACTTATCAAAACGACGCCGTAGCAAACGCCAGCAGCCAACAGCTCTCGCAAGAAAAACAACCAAGAGCGGATCACAGCTCTCTCTCTCAAAATAATCTATCTGCTGGTCGCAAGAAATCATTCAAAACGACGACGCATTCACTAAACCAAACGACGTCACTTTGCTGACGCAAACATTGCTACCAACAGCTGATCTCTCCAACGAAAGGCTCAAAACGCAGCGTTTCAACTAATTCAAACGACGCCGCTTCTCAACATTCGTATTTGCGCGCCTGCTGATCAGCAGTAACCAACGCAACGCAAACTACTACCAGCAGCAAGGAATACGTCACGCCTACGTCATCATATCTATCAACAGCTCTCGCGACTAGTTCTCAAACTATCTGCTGATTATTCCACACAAGCGCAACTGCTGAAATCAATAGTCAACACTCCAAAATGTTCACTAACGCGTGTCACATCCTCGCTCAATCTCACGCTACGCGCAACGTCTGCCAGCAGCAACTTCAAACTCGACGCTAAACCAGCAGCTCTCATTGCGTCACGCTGACGATATCGCTGCTGATTCAAAATTCACCAGCACGAGCTACAGTAACTTTAACCAGCTTTGACTTCACCAAAAATCGATATTTCTCATTTCTTAAACTAGCGTTGCGGCTGAGGAACCAGCAGGAACCTTATAACCTTCGCGTAAACCTCTAACCACACGTGATTAATCCCAAATCAAATCAATTAATCACTAATCTAACTTCTCAATCCTCACACTCTCTGTCTCAACAATCCTGCTTCCGCTCCCTTTGCTCTATTCAGTGCATCCGCAAAGGAATTGGGTCGTCCACTGTTTACCAATGTAAACACATCTGGATTTAAGCCATTGATAAACTGATCAGCCATGGATTCATCACTTGACGATACATGTGGGGCAAATTTCAGTAAACTAGAAAATTTGGCCACATATTCCTCAATATTCAAGTGATTCTGCTTCAAATTCGCAAATTCTGCTCCCCTGTATTTTCTGTAGGAGACTGGAAAGAAACGTTGATAGAATTTAGTTTTAAATACCGACCAGGTGATAGTCGTACCTCGATGTTGAAGTGCTTTCTTCATAGTAATCCACCAACTTTTGGCAACTTCATGGAGTTGATGTACTACTAATCCGATACGACGATCATCAGAGTAGTCAAGTGAATCAAACAACTGTTCAATATCTTCAAGCCAGTTTTCACAGTCAACTGATTTCTCCGTTCCTTTCAAAGTTGGCTATTTGAATGATTGGAACCTCTTCAGTAAGGTCTCCATAGGTGCAATGGTCACATCCATCACCGTAGCAGATGTACTACCTTGTTCCAGTACAGGTACTGACACTGGTTGTTGTACATTGGTCTGTTCTGTCAGAGGGACAACCACTGTTTGTCTAGTATTTGGTCGACGAGGAGGCATATCTGATTTTCAAACAGATTAGTGCATAACAAAATATCATATATTGAATTAAATCTCATGCAATAGAATCAATCAGACAGACTCAATCTACCCCGCTCATCTATCTCAGTCCGAGAAATTTAGGCTCTGATACCACCTGTTGTGGGGACTCCGGGTTGCTAATCTCATCTTAAGGGGCGAATAAATATTATTACAATTTTATTCATCTAATTTAATCAAGAAGAAAAAAGAAGATACAAATTTTTTTTAGGGTGCGGGTGCGCTTAAATGACCCTAAAGTTTTCTCAACTTGATCTTCTTGCTATTAAAGAAGTTTGTTGTTGTATGACTCTTTCATTCAATTCAAAATGCATATATAAGAGGTAAACACCATCAAACACAATCTAAACATGCATTTAAACATCAACCTCATTATTTAGGAAACATGAAGTCCCAACATAAACTAGTACTCAACAAGTAGAAAACATATACATGGTTTCTTGTTTTCGAACATGTTTGACAACCTCCTATATTACAAACTTTTGCGAAAACCCGAGTCACCACGTGCTAATCTTCATCTCGATCTATCATGGTCATCTCTGACTCGATCCTGCCCCACCTATTGACATGCACACATACAAAAACACAGCAATAGCCGGATAACTACGGTGAGAAGTATAAACAACATAACATGCAATATATCATGATCATGGATGCAATGCATGTGGAAGTAATAAGCTATCAAATCTGATAACAATAAATCTTGTGTAACGACCAGATCTTTTCATAGTCCACAATTAGTAAATTATGAGAGTTGAAGGATTACAATGCTATTTTATTTCAATTCTTGAATTGATCAAGTTTCAGATTTCCTGGTACGTGCATCCAGATTTCATGTAATGTGCGTATAGAATTCATGTCTTATGCAATGTTCAGCCTTCATTTTATTATGGGTTGATAGACAGATGTTTAGAATGCAATAATAGCAGCTGTCTAGTTAATTTATACAAGCCAATTGAATCTTTGTTTAACTAAAATTGTTCGGTTTCAATGTGCATCTCTTTATTTTAAAACAGAGCACGCTTTATTGGAATTTGGCATATTGATTAAACGTGTCTTCCTTCATTAGACATTTTAAAGCATATAAATAGGATGTTAAGCTGCTTCATGCATCATTATCTTCGAATTTAAAGCATTTAGAAGCGGTGCTCTCTTGGAAGAAGCCGAACAAAATCCTTTCAAATAAAAGAAACAGGCGGTGCGTAGAGGTTGCTGGATTTTCTGCTGTTGTTGTGTTAAAGATTTAAGGCAAGTAAACTCTGTTTCTTGCTCACTCAATGGAAAGCATATTTCAATTCTGTTTTTATGATTATGAATGGTTTTAAAGAAGAGGAAGATGGCTTCGGCTGTTCTTCAAGAAAAACCAGAAGTTCATGCTCTGTTTTTGCAAAAGTTACGTTTACTGTAATTTTGATTCAAAAATGTTTTAGAAAATGGTTTAATGATGTTCATCTAGCAAATTCTTGAGTTTTCCAATGATTTATTCTTCGAAGTAGCTCACAAGTAGCTTATTCAATCTTTTCCAGAAATTTCGTAAGATATTTTGATTTCTTCAGAAGAAGGTAACCGTGATAATTCATGTTTATCCACACGGTTAAGTATGAAGTCTTGTTCTTATACCTTCGTTGAATTTCTATGATGAACAGATTTCTAAGAGTAGAGGTTTGTTTACGTGGCAAGTTAATGCAGATTCCTATCTTTGTTCGAGAGATCTGAAGTGTTTCTCCTTCGTTGGAATACTTATGTTCATTCAGACTTCACCTATTCCTTTATTCCAGATTTCTTATTTTATATGTGAGATCTGGTATAGGGCACATTCTTTTATAATTCGTTGACTTCTGAGTTGACCGTTTACATCTGGTGGGAATAGTCTCGTTAGGTGACATCTCGTTTACTTATTAAGTTGCGTTGACATCTGGTTGACCAACAGAGATCTGTTTTATTTCTTCTTCATTGAGATACACCTATATGATTCAGATTTCTACTGTTCATTTAAAACAGATTTCATCCTTTACGTCTTCAATACTTCTTCGATTGAGACAGAAAGAATTGATTCGGATTCCTCATTCATTTCCGAATCATTTCAAAGATTTATTCGATTCAATTGACAGATTCAAGTAGTATTTTTGTTCAGTTTTCATTTTCGCAAGCTTTACAGAGAAATCCTTTACAGTTCCAGAACATCATTAGACAAAAGAAAAACCAGTAAATGTATAAAAGAGAAAACAGATTTCACGAAAGAAAGAAAGAGCAGAAGGTTTTAAGAAATGTTTTAAGTTATGACAAAAAAAGGGTCCCCAGGAAGGATCAGGATTACGGTTGACGAACTGTATACCCCTTCAAAAACCAAGGAAGGATCAGGATTATGGATCGACGGATCTATATACCCCTTCAACAATGAGCCATAGTGCTAAGACGGATATCAGGAGTTTGATCAAACGAAATGGACCAAATGTCTAAAGTGTTGTCATAATTTCAGAAAGTGAATAAAGAGTATAAGTGTGATTTTAATCATAGCTCTAACGTATGTGTAAAGAAAATATTTTCAGAATTGATTCATGTTTTATACTTTTGTTCCTTTCCAGATTTCTCTGTTATTTTTTACGCTTATTTATTCTTGAGCGTATTCAAAGTTCAGACTCCAGTATGTATCAGCTTCTAAACTATTGTATGATTTGCTTTCATTATTTCCAGTCTTTACCTGCTGAGCCTTTTGCTCACTAGTTTTCATTGAGTGCAGGTAATGAACAGTTAAGAGCTGGAGGGAAATGAACAGAAGGGAAGGAAGTGTTTATCGTGGACACCAGACTTCAGCATTTTTCTTTCTGTTCCAGATTTCATGGTTCCTTTTTGTATTACATAGTATTGTACATAAACTTTTGCTGTCGTTTTACACCATGACAGATTTCTTGTTTAGTTATTTTGTAGAAATCGGTTTCAGACTTCGTTAGAAGAATATAAACCATTTTGTTTGATTTATCAGGTTTCTAGTTTTCCGCACTTTTCCATTGTAACATCTGATTCTTATTCACATCGTGAATTGGAATATTATTCCCACTTCAGTCCAAAAAGATAGTAACGATCCATTAGTTCGATGTTTGAAAATTTTACGACTTTCATTTGAACCCCAAAACTTATAAATTCCGCTAAGAAAAGTACGGGTCGTTACAGTTGGTATCAGAGCAAAGGTCCTTGAGATAAACACACTTCCAGTCTGATCAGATCTCTCCAGCCACTTCTAAATTGTGAGTTTTAATTCATGTTCTAGCATAAAGTAATCTCTCATATAGAATTATGGTGGATTTGGGCTACCCTTTACAGATATGTCAGGACGAGGTAGAGGAAGAAGGAATTTTGCAAAAGAAGATAATGAGTCAGAAGGCATTAATCCAGTCCTCAATAGTATGGCACAACTGCTAGAATTATTAGTTGATCAAACCTCCAATGGGAATGGTCATTCGTCGAGTAGAATTATTAGTAGAGAAGATCCTCAAGAGAAGTTTAGGAGGCAGAGACCTCAAGAATTTTCTGGCACTACCGATCCCCTGGTGGCAGAAAGCAGGATTAAATCTATGGAAGTAATATTTGATTATTTGCACTTGACGGAACTAGAGAGACCCCGGTGTGCAATTTATATGCTCAGGGGCGATGCAATGATGTGGTGGGAAGGAGCCAAGTTAACTGTGGACTTGGAAATGCTCACCTGGGAGGAATTTAAAAGGGTCTTCTTCGAGCAATATTTTACAGTTGATGTTCGAGAGCAATTGCAGAGCGAATTTCTAACTCTCAAGCAAGAAGGAATGGCGATGCGGGATTATATCCGCAAGTTTGAGAGGGGATGTTATTTTGTTAAATTGATTGGGACAAATGCAGATGCTAAGATTCGTCATTTCATCAATGGGTTGAAACCCATGATTAAGCACGATGTTAGGTTGGCAGAACCTATAGATTATAGAGCTGCTATTAATAAGGCTCTTCGAGCAGAGCAAGACTGGAAAGCAATCGATGATGAGAGGCAATTGAAAAGGCAAGCGTTCCAGCAAAATGATAAAAGGAAATTCAAGAAACAAAACAATAATCAGCAAGGGTCGCAGGGAAAGGGACCAATTGCCGCTCAACCAATTTCTGCTGTTCCAAAAATGGGGAATAGGCAGTCATGTCCTACTTGCAAGAAGAATCATAAGGGGCAGTGTCTTCAGGGACAAAATGTATGTTATACTTGTGGTAAACCAGGCCACATGTCAAGAAGTTTCCCCCAGAAACAACAACAACTTATTACCATTAGGGCATACGTGATGACTATCGAAGAAGCTCCAGCAGATACCACCTTGGTGACGGGTAAAATTTTTATTGATAACCTGTCTACTATAGCTTTGTTAGATTCTGGTGCAACTCATTCGTTTGTATCGGAAAGATTTTCTAAGAAATTGCTTATTAAACCAGTAGAGGTAAATGTAGGATACTGTGTTCAGGTTCCTACAGGAGAAAGTATAGTAACCAATCGGGTGATTCGAAACAAAGAACTTAAGTTAAAGGGAAATATTGTCTACGCAGATTTGATAGTATTGCCTATGATTGAGTTCGATTTAATTTTGGGAATAGATTGGTTAACAAAGCATGAAGCTGTTATAGACTTTAAGCAGAGGTCTATGCAGGTTAAACTACCTGATGGAAATTCATTTGTGTTCAAGGCCGATAGGTTTAATGGTATCCCTAAGATTATATCAGCATTGAAAGTTCAGAAGTGTTTAAGGAGCGGTTGTCAGGGATTTTTGGTAAATGTTATATCCTTAGAATCTGAAACGAAAGTAAGATGGAAGATGTACATGTTGTAAGAGAATTTCCAGATGTCTTCCCAGCAGATGTTTCAGGTTTACCTCCAAATCGAGAATTAGAATTTACCATCGATTTAGTACCAGAAGCCTCTCCAATTTCGAAGCCTCCTTATAGACTTGCTCCTAAGGAAATGAAAGAACTAAAAGACCAGATTCAAGACTTATTAGACAAAGGATTCATTAGACCCAGTACTTCACCTTGGGGTGCACCAGTTCTGTTCGTGAAGAAGAAGGACGGTAGCCTGCGTTTGTGTATCGATTATAGGGAATTAAATAAATTGACGATTAAGAATAAATATCCTCTCCCTAGGATAGATGATTTATTCGATCAAATACGGGGAGCTGCTGTATTTTCGAAGATAGACTTGAGGTCTAGATATCATCAACTTCGCGTAAAATAAACAGATGTCTATAAAACAGCTTTCAGAACAAGATATGGCCATTATGAATTTTTAGTTATGCCTTTTGGGTTAACTAATGCGCCATCAGTGTTTATGGATTTAATGAATCGAGTATTTCAACCTTATTTAGACAGATTTGTTATTGTATTCATAGATGATATTTTGATTTACTCGAAGAACAGAGATGAGCATGAAGAACACCTTAGAGAAATTTTACAGATTTTACGAAATAGACAGTTATTTGCTAAATTTAGTAAGTGTGAGTTCTGGATTGAAAAGGTTGTCTTCTTAGGCCACATTATTTCGCTAAAAACTAGATTGGCATTCGGGAGTCCAATTATACTTAACGTTTTTCTTAGTCAAAGCTTTTAATGGAACAACAATCTTCGAAAATCCTTCTATGAATCTTCGATAATAACCCGCAAGTCCTAAGAAACTACGGATTTCTGTGACACTCTTAGGCACAGGCCAATCTCGAACAGCTTCCACTTTAGAAGGATCTACTTCTATTCCAGAAATTAAAACTTGCGTTAGTTGAAGCCCCTGTTTTTACTTTACCATCAGAGAAAGGGAATTTTGTGATCTATACAGATGCATCGAAGACAGGGCTAGGAGTTGTTCTAATGCAGGAAAGGAAGGTAATTGCTTACGCTTCGAGACAATTGAAAGTTCATGAGAGAAATTATCCTATGCATGACCTTGAATTAGTAGCGGTAGTCTTCGCATTAAAAATATGGAGACACTATCTTTATGGAGAAAAATGCGAAATCTTCACAGACCATAAAAGCCTTAAATATTTCTTTACCCAGAAAGAACTCAACATGAGACAACGGAGATGGCTTGAATTGCTTAAAGATTATGATTGTGTTATTAGCTATCACCCCGGTAAAGCTAACGTAGTAGCAGATGCGTTAAGTAGAATAAGCGTGGGGTTAGCGCAGATCTCAGTTCAGATTCCTCTAGCGTTAGAAATTAACAGATTTGAACTTGGAATAGTTAAAAATGAGAATGCTGCTAAGTTGTCTGTTCTCACGATTCAATCGACGCTAAAAGATAGAATTAGAGAAGGTCAAGCGAAGGACGAGCAACTCCAGAAATGGATGAAGAAATATGAAAACAGAGAAGCAAATTTGTATACTGTGGAAGATGGAATTTTGAAATACCAGAGTTGATTGTGGGTACCGTGCGTAGATAATTTGCGCAATGAGATTATGAATGAAGCCCATAACTCGCCATATTCAATTCAACCAGGAGGAACAAAGATGTTTAAGGATTTTCAAGCTCTGTTTTGGTGGCCAGGAATGAAGCGTGACATCTGTAAATTTGTCGCAGAATGTTTAGCATGCCAACAAGTTAAAGCAGAACATCAGAGACCTGTAGGAATGTTGAAACCACTTCCTATACCTATTTGGAAATTGGATAACATATCAATGGATTTCGTAGTAGGATTACCCAGAACAGTTCAAGGATTTAATGCAATTTGGGTTATCATAGAAAGATTAACTAAGTCTGCTCATTTTCTTCCTGTGAAGACAACCTACGATTTGAATAAGTATGCAGAGTTGTATATCAAAGAGATATTCAGACTTTACGGGATTCCAAGTTCGATTGTATCAGATAGAGATCCCAGATTTACTTCAAGATTCTGGAAAAGTTTACACCAAGCCTTAGGAACCAAATTAACTTTCAGTACAGCGTTTCATCCTCAAACCGATGGACAATCAGAAAAAGTAATTCAAATACTGGAAGATTTGTTACGAGCTAGTGTTCTCGATTTTTCATAAATTTGGGATTCTAAATTACCATTGATTGAGTTTACCTACAACAACAGTTACCAAGCTTCGATAGAAATGGCACCATACGAAGCTTTGTATGGCAGAAAATGTAGATCACCAATTCTTTGTGATGATGTAGGTGAAAGAAATGAAATAGGACCTGATATTATAGAACAGACTTCAGAAGCAATTAAAAAAATATGTGAAATAATGAAGACTGCTCAAAGTAGGCAGAAAAGTTATGCAGACAATCATCGTAGAGATCTGAATTTTGAGATAGGAGATCACGTGTTCCTAAAGATTTCGCCAATGAAAGGTGTCTTAAGATTTGGAAAGAAAGGAAAGTTAATTCTCAGATATGTTGGACCATTCCAGATCTTAGAACGAATTGGAACGTTAGAGTATCGTTTAGCGCTACCTCCTCAGATGTCTACTGTTCACAACGTGTTTCATATTTCAGTGCTTAGAAAATATATTGCGAATCCTTCGCATGTGCTCCGATATGAACCTATTCTATTAGAACCAGATTTGACTTACGAAGAAGTTCCACACCAGATTTTAGAACAAGAGAATCGTAAGTTAAGAAGAAGAACCATTCCTATGGTTAAAGTGCAATGGACAAATCACTCAGAAAGAGAAGCAACTTGGGAAGTTGAATCTGATATGAAGAGAAGCTACCCAGATCTCTTTAAGTAAGTAATTTCGGGGCTGAAATTCTTTTAAGGGGGGTAGATTGTAACGACCAGATCTTTTCATAGTCCACAATTAGTAAATTATGAGATTTGAGGGATTACAATGCTATTTTATTTCAATTCTTGAATTGATCAAGTTTCAGATTTCATGGTACGTGCATCCAGATTTCATGTAATGTGCGTATAGAATTCATGTCTTATGCAATGTTCAGCCTTCATTTTATTATGGGTTGATAGACAGATGTTTAGAATGCAATAATCGCAGATGTCTAGTTAATTTCTACAAGCCAATTGAATCTTTGTTTTAACTAAAATTGTTCGGTTTCAATGTGCATCTCTTTATTTTAAAACAGAGCACGCTTTATTGGAATTTGGCATATTGATTAAACGTGTCTTCCTTCATTAGACATTTTAAAGCATATAAATAGGATGTTAAGCTGCTTCATACATCATTATCTTCAAATTTAAATCATTTAGAAGCGGTGCTCTCTTGGAAGAAGCCGAACAGAATCCTTTAAAAGTTTTTAAAAGAAACAGGCGGTGCGTAGAGGTTTGCTGGATTCGCTGCTGTTGTTGTGTTAAAGATTTAAGGAAAGTAAACTCTGTTTCTTGCTCACTCAATGGAAAGCATATATTCAATTCTGTTTTTATGATTATGTATGGTTTTAAAGAAGAGGAAGATGGCTTCGGCTGTTCTTCAAGAAAAACCAGAAGTTCATGCTCTGTTTTTACAAAAGTTACGTTACTGTAATTTTGATTCAAAGATGTTTTAGAAAATGGTTTAATGATGTTCATCTAGCAAATTCTTGAGTTTTCCAATGATTTATTCTTCGAAGTAGCTCACAAGTAGCTTATTCAATCTTTTCCAGAAATTTCGTAAGATATTTTCATTTCTTCAGAAGAAGGTAACTGTGATAATTCATGTTTATCCACACGGTTAAGTATGAAGTCTGGTTCTTATACCTTCGTTGAATTTCTATGATGAACAGATTTCTAAGAGTAGAGGTTTGTTTACGTGGCAAGTTAAGTCAGATTCCTATCTTTGTTCGAGAGATCTGAAGTGTTTCTCCTTCGTTGAAATACTTATGTTCATTCAGACTTAACCCATTCCTTTATTCCAGATTTCTTCTTTTATATGTGAGATCTGGTATAGGGCACATTCTTTTATAATTCGTTGACTTCTGAGTTGACCGTTGACATCTGGTGGGAGTAGTCTCATTAGGTGACATCTCGTTTACTTATTAAGTTGCGTTGACATCTGGTTGATCAACAGAGATCTGTTTTATTTCTTCATTGAGATACACCTATATGATTCAGATTTCTACTGTTCAAAACAGATTTCATCATTTACGTCTTCAATACTTCTTCGATTGAGACAGAAATATTAGATTCGGATTCCTCATTCATTTCCGAATCATTTCAAAGATTTATTCGATTCAATTGACAGATTCTAGTATTTTTGTTCAGTTTTCATTTTGGCATGCTTTACAGAGAAATCCTTTACAGTTCCAGAACATCATTAGAAAAAAGAAAAACCAGTAAAAGTATAAAGGAAAGAAAACAGATTTCACGAAACAAAGAAAGAGCAGAAGGTTTTAAGAAATGTTTTAAGTTATGACAAAAAAAGGGTCCCCAAGAAGGATCAGGATTACGGTTGACGAACTGTATACTCCTTCAAAAACCAAGGAAGGATCGGGATTATGGATCGACGGATCTATATACCCCTTCAACAATGACCCATAGTGCTAAGACTGATATCAGGAGTTTGATCAAACGAAATGGACCAAATGTCTAAAGTGTTGTCATAATTTTAGAAAGTGAATAAAGAGTATAAGTGTGATTTTAATCACAGTTCTAACATATGTTTAAAGAAAATGTTTTCAGAATTGATTCATGTTTTATGCTTTCGTTCCTTTCCAGATTTCCCTGTTATGTTTTACGCTTATTTATTCTTGAGCGTATTCAAAGTTCAGACTCCAGTATGTATCAGCTTCTAAACTATTGTATTATTTGCTTTCGTTATTTCCAGTCCTTACCTGCTGAGCCTTTGGCTCACTAGTTTTCGTTGAGTGCAGGTAATGAACAGTTAAGAGCTGGATGGAAATGAACAGAAGGGAATTAAGTGTTTATCGTGGACACCAGACTTCAGCGTTTTTCTTTCTGTTCCAAATTTCATGGTTCGTTTTTGGATTACATAGTATTGTACAGAAAATTTTGCTGTCGTTTTACACCATGACAGATTTCTTGTTTAGTTATTTTGTAGAAATCGGTTTCAGACTTCGTTATGGAAGAATATAAACCATTTTGTTTGATTTATCAGGTTTCTAGTTTTCCGCGCTTTTCCATTGTAACATCTGATTCTTATTCACATCGTGAATTGTAATATTGTTCTCACTTCAGTCCAGAAAGATAGTAACGATCCATTAGTTCGATGTTTGAAAATTTTACGACTTTCTTTTGAACCCCAAAACTTATAAATTCCGCTAAGAAAAGTACGGGTCGTTACATCTTGGTTCCTGGGATTCGGGGGAAGAAAATCTCAAACCAACCACCGACTCTCCCTATCGAGGTGGCGTCAAGTATCTCAATCCCCTGACTTTGGTGCAACCATAGTGATTCATCTAGCTCTGGAAGTAAATCTACATTCCGTGCCACTCAACTATAGCCCTCCAAACGTCATTTACACTCTAGGCCATCCAGCCCTATATGCTTTTCAAGGTAGAGTTCAAGATGAATGCAACATAATCTTGATGCATTAATCTAAAATCAATCAAGGCAATACATGCTAATCAAGAAAGTATAAACAAGTACATCACACAAAATAAGTCAAGTACTCAAACAAGAGCAGTAAGCATTCAAGTATGTGGTTTTAGGGAATTCGAGAATCGCATCTATCTCGAATGTTCTATCCCAACTTGATTGATTTCAATTTATACCTTTCAATATCGATTCTGAAAGTGCTTCAAATCTGAAACATATATCAACAACAACAAGTTCATAACAAAATCTGCTCAACCACATATCAATTACCAAGGGTAGAAATCACTACAAACCTTGATCAAAACTTTACCGATTCAATTCTACAGTTCTCGAGTTCGATGACCTTCAATTCAAATCTGAAAAGAAGTATAATATGATCAAAATCAGAATTCAAACTCAATCCAATACACGGCTCAATCATTTGCCCCAAAACTCATCAATTCTCAAACCGATGGCGTAACTTCTAAAAATCGGTAACCCGAACTTTAAATATATCAAGATATCAATCAAATACAATCCATATCACCACCATATCATCACTACAACAGCATAAGGAATTCGAAATCAGCATTACTAGCAAGCTTCTTTTTCAAAGATAGCTCAAAAAATCATAACTAATTCAAACACCGAACGTTTCTGAATCCGTCTTGGATATACAATCTTTGTCTACTCAAGCACATATATATACCATCATAATCTGATTCCATAAGCATCTCAAAATCAAAGCATAGTAGAACATAAGAAAACTTGTCAGGCCCCGTGCTAATTACTAACAATTAACACATAAAAAAAACGCATAGACACGGAAGCTTAAAATTAGGGCTTAAAATTTTTTCAAATACAATGGGCCTGAACTTCAAATCATACATTCAAAATAGCGATAATTAAAATATGAGTTGACTCAAACTCCAATACCCAGGTAACAACATAAACTCAATCAAGTACAAATCCCCAATACATGATAACACGGGGCATCCCCCGGTTCAATACATATCATATATAGACTGGGACTCAGGGACGCGGGGATCAACCAGCTGAACTTCCACTCGGTCCAGCTTGATTACCTGATGTTCCTGCAAATGGGCAACACAGACCCAAACAAAAAAAAAGCAGGAAACAAGTATGAGGTCAAGCCTCAGTACGAAGAGCTATCAAAGCAGATAAACATGCAGCATGCTATAAAACAATGCTATGAATTCATGAGGCCGTCGAAGGAAATCAGTCAGCTAGACCGGTGCAACAACCGGCAAATCATATCATGTCGCCTCTATACCACGGTCTATCAACCGGGAAATAATCGGTCCGTGATCATCGGGGCCCGTCAGCCCATCACAGCTCGACGGTAGACACTCGTATCCGGTAGTCACCGCTCCGGCGATAGCGTTGGACTTTTCGGGCACGACCCAACAGTCGGCCAGTCACAATGTGGCACCCAAATCAGGTTATCATATCAAATCTGTAAATCAGGCTCAAGATGTATGCATGAATGCCATTCAATATCCATGCTCAATACATAATATGCCTAAACGTAAAACAGTCTACACATTCAATCAAAAACAGTAACTGGTTCACGTAAACACATATCAGTCCAGCCACAGATTTCACAACATCGAATTATAGACATGTTCACGCTCAAGCTGCTAAGGGCCGCTCAATCGTACCTTTCTTCTTCAAATTACCTAACAGATTTCTCCTGGCCAATCACGCAGCAGGAACTTCCTGGAAGCTGAAATCTGTTACAACATAGATAATATCTTAGCTCAATTCAGCTACACAAACACGCTAATCCTACGACCAGAAGCATACTTCGATCTTACACTTCTACGCAGTCATTAACTACTAAAAACCGAGCTCAAACTACAAGAAATGCTCACCCAAAAGCTCACGCTAGCAGAAGAACGCACTCACAGACCTTTCTCAAAAGCTTCGAACTCCAGCAGCTTCGCGTTTCCACACCAGCGCTAAAACAACACCTCAATTGGGTAGCAAACGGAAGAGCTAAGCAAGGGGAATCCAGCGCCACTAAGATTTCCAAAAACAAAGGCTGGATGCGACGGGAAACGGCGGTGGAAAATCACGGTGAACAGTAGCTCGACGAGGGTTTGGAGAAGAAGATAAGAAATGGCTGGTTCAAAAATAATTCTAAGTGTCGAACAACACTTCTATTTATAATCTCCCCAAATCAACGTCTGCTGAACACCAATATTCAGTCGACTGAACAGTAAAGATCTTCCAGCAGATACCTCCTTTCTTTCGTTAACATCAGCAGCAACAACCAAATAGGCAGTCGCAAGAAAA
>KV005677.1:221751-262022 GCA_001598015.1 Dorcoceras hygrometricum
ATCTTAGCTCAATTCAGCTACACAATCACGTTAATCCTACGGCCAGAAGCATACTTCGATCCTACACTTCTACGCAGGCATTAACTACTAAAAACCGAGCTCTACAAGAAATGCTCACCCAAAAGCTCAAAAGAACAACTGCAGAATCTGCTCAACAAAACCAGCAATTCACGAACGAGCAGAGCCTACGGGATTTCTCAACTCGTTGCTCCTAGCTTCCAAACTGGTATCAATGGGAAGAGCAAGTCTCAAGGAGTCCAGCGCCACCAAGAACGTCAAACACAAAGGCTGGAATTATGCTTAACAAAACCAGCAATTCACGAACGAGCAGAGCCTACGGGATTTATCAACTCGTTGCTCCTAGCTTCCAAACTGGTATCAATGGGAAGAGAAAGTCTCAAGGAGTCCAGCGCCACCAAGAACGTCAAACACAAAGGCTGGAATCGACAGGAAATGGCGATAGAAAAATACGGTGAACAGTAGCTATTTCGAGGGTTTGGAGAAGAGGAGATAAGAAATATCTGGCTCAAAATAATTCTAAGTGTCGATCAACACTTCTATAAATACCTCTTAAAGCCTCGCCTGCTGATTCCTTAAAATCAATCGAAGTGACCAGCAGAAGTCTATCAGCAGCAGCCCTCTTTCCTTTCGTTAAATTCAGCAGCAACGACCAAAGAGCAATCGCAAGAAAACACTCCAAAACGACACCGTTCCAACTTATCAAAACGACGCCGTAGCGATACACCAGCTGACAACAGCTCTCGATCCAAAACAATCCATCTGCTGGTCGCGTGAAATTACTCAAAACGTCGACGCATCAACTAATCCAAACGACGTCACTTTAGATACGTAAACATTGCTGCCAACACCTGATCTCTCAACGAAAAGCTCAAAACGCAGCGTTTCAACTAATCCAAACGACGCCGCTTCTCCACATTATAGTATTTGCGCGCCTGCTGGTCAGCAGCAACCATCACAACGCAATCTACTGCCAGCAGAAAGGAATACGTCACGCCTACGCCATCATATCTATTAACAGCTCTTGCGACTGATTCCTCAAACCATCTGCTGATCGTCCTCCACTAGTGCAACTGCTGAATCCAATAGTCAACACTCCAAAATGTTGACTAACACGTGTCACTTCCTCATTCATTCTCGCGCTAAGTGCAACGTCTGCCAGCAGCAACCTCAAACTCGAAACTAAAACCAGCAGCTCTCATTGAGTCACGCTGACGTCTTCTCTGCTGATTCAAAATCCACCAGCAAGAGCTACAGTAACTTGCTGCTGACATTTTGCTCCAAAAATCGCTACGACTGAATTTCCAAAAATTAACGCAACGTTCAAAATCAGCAGGAACCTCAAAATTCACGTGATTAATCCCAAATCAAATCAATTAATCACTAATCTAAATCCTCAATCCTCACAAAACTTACATCAAAACCAAGCCTTCGACGCGATGATCGCAGATATACGATCGCTTCTAAATTCTGACGGTCGGATGATGAAAAATTGAAGCTTGTAAAATAATTAAAATGCGTGAAAAATATGCTGAACCTACTGCCTTATTTCGTGCAACTGGAGGTGAAGAAGTAAGTATTAGATATATATAAGCCAAATTGCAGTTTAGTCCCTGAAAACTCCCGTAATTGCAATTCAGTCCCCAGACAAGTGCCTTAATCAAATTTCAATCCCAATAATTCAAGACATTATATTTTAATTCCAAACTCGAAATATTCTTGAATTAAATATTCTCGGATTAAAATTAACTAATCTCGGATTACTAAATCAAATAATCCCGGGCCTTACAAAATGTCTCTGAGATTCGTAGTTTTTTTAGATAGGCTGGCTATTAAGACGTTTTATGAATGGATTTTCTAAGAGATCCAGGCCCATGACTCAGAACCTAGAAGGACCATCGGTTTTTGTGGAATGAGGAGTGTGAGTCCAGTTTCCTATTTCTGAATCAAAGCTGACCACAGCTCCAGTTCTGGCGTTGCCCGCAGGCTCAGGTGGTTTTGTGGTGTCTTATGGTTCTTCGTTTAATGGACTGGGATGCGTGCTGATGCAGAGCGGGTGAGTGACTGCTTATGCTTCTCGTCAGTTGAAATCTCATGAGACTCGTTATCTAGTTCATGACTTAGATTCAGCTGCCATCGAGTTTCCATTGAAAATTTGGTGTCACTACCACTATGGTGAGTAGTTTGTGGTGTACACCGACCACAAAAGCCTACAGTACATCTTCACGCAGTCTGATCTGAATATGATGTTAGAGTAGATTCCCAACTAGCCAACTTGTGGCGTGTGGGTTTATTGACTCTTGTATATGACAGTCTTTATATATGATATTCGCATTTGTTTATGGCATTCTTTATCTTCATTATGTTAAATATAATGTTCACAATTGTGTTGGATAAAGACCTAGAATTCACCATAGTATATGTTAGATGTGATAGTGGGTATGACGGCTATCATGAAACACATCTAATAGTCACTGTATATTCTGAATTAGTTACTAGTCGATTGGGCCGTCAAAATGAGGATAAGGCAGCCCGAGCTTGAGACTAGTATATGCGATGCGAAGTACCATGTTTCATTGGTAGGGAACATTGTGATGTTCTGAGCATGCAGATAGATAGTGACCTGGTGATCTATCGAACTACCCTCGTTCGGACTTTCCAAGTGGTTACCATTTGTCGAGTGGATAAGTCCGAGGTCTTGGTTGTACTGATTAGTCCTCACGACTCGAAACATCATTGAGACTCTACATGATAGGCGTCTCACTCACAATGGTTGTGGGCCCACGGCTAGCTGTATCCCTGAACCATTGAGGGTCACACAAGTACTGGATTCGAGATTCCCGCACGGATACTCAGCTCCATGTGTTGAGCATACGAAGAGGATTTTGGGGAGTGCGACTTCCTAAAAGTCAACAGAGGTCAAATCGTGATTTGCCGATGTTGAGGGGCAAAACGGTCATTTTGCACTGTGGTTCTGAAAATTGGTTTTTCAGATCATATTATTCAGTTTGGAAACTGAGTCGATCCGTACGATCTGATCGGCGATCGGAGTTACGATGAAGTCTCGGTGATGGAGATGAAACGAATGTTCATCCGTTGGACCCGGGCCCGTTGGGCCGAATCCAAATCCATCACCAAGTCTACTTAATGGAGACTTAGGCCTTAATCAACTCACTTGATAACTAGACTACAACTTAACCCTAAACCTAGCTCTTGGCCGCCGCCCCCTCCTCTCTAAACAAGCCGCCGCCGCCGCCTCCTTCGCCGGAAATCGTTCCAGCCAATCTTGAGGAGGAGAATCCGTCCGCACCGATCTCGTCAGGCCTTCTAGTACAGGCTGACGAAGGAGTCTCGCATCCGGTCGTGGACCTGATTGACGTAGTCTACCGCAATCTAACATGAAGTGCCGGTTTCCTCGAGAAACTGGTCGGAGCCAGGCACGAGTTGCCAGCAAGGTAGTGATCTAAACGCCCTATGAATGTCATAGATTTGCTTTACTGTTTTTAATTGTATTGATCGTCTCCCGGCATTGTTTTTGTTCTTCCGCTGCCTCGCCGGGAGGCGTGATCCGGATCCGCCGCGGCTACCCAACTGTGGTATCAGAGCCAAGGTTTTCGGATCTGATCAATACAATTGTTGCCAAATTATATATATTGTCTCGTTTTTAAGAATCAAAACAAAGTTTTTGGTTCTCGGCCTGCCGGCGGCCGCCGCTCGCGGCGGCGCTAGAAACCATGCGCGCATGAGCGCGCATTAAATCACGCGGGCCGCACGTCTTCTTGCGACCGATGCATGCTGGTGGCCGACTCGCTTGCTCGCTGCTCGGCACATGGCTACACGACAAAAGGCTGCTGAAGGCGCAAATCGTTGCGCAAAATCGAGCGCTGCTTCGCGCGGAGGTCGCGCATGTCGCACGGCCGATGGCCGCTGTTGTGCGCAAACCGTTGCCCCTCTGGTTGCGCGAGGAGGCTGCCATGTGCGCGCGCTGGCCGCGACATCCAAAGAACGATGGCCGGCCTGCTGTGCGGCGTGCGATGTCGCACGATGAGCGCTAGGCGCGACGTTGCCCGTCCGATTTGCGCCGCAAGATTTTTCGTGGTGGCGCCGCCGCCGGCGGCCGCCGCTCCGGCGAAGCTCTGGCGATGTCGTGACGGCTGACTTCTTCTAGGGTTTTGTTCGGGCCTGTCCCGAGCAGCCCGTGAAGTTTTCGGGCCGGTATACGATATCAGGCCCGTTTTGGTCGATTTTGAAATTTTGAGATTTTTGGGCCTAAAATTGTTTTAAGCCCAATATGATATAATTAAAATTAGCAAAATGTGTTTTTAATTATAAAATATGATTTTATAATGAAATATGATTTTGTTGATTAAAATTTGATTTTATCGACAAAAATACGATTTTTTTATAAAATGCGATTTTATGATTAAAATATGATTTTGTGATAAATAATTAGATTATTTAATTTATGAATATTAATTAGATTATCTGCATGATTGGGATGATCGAGAGTCGTGCCCAATTTGTTAGGTGTATGCGATAGGTTTTTGTGATTCGGTTGTATTAATATTTGGATTATCATTTAAAGTGGGCCTGTTTGTGGCCGTTTCCACCCCTTGATAAATGTATCCCTTATATGTCATGGTATATTTAAATGTAAATTACTAGATTTAGTGGGAGGACATCCGAAGACGGTGGACAAAGACGATCAAGATATTGAAAACCGAAGATCTGTAAAACCGGAAGCTTTGTAATAGGATTGCATTGCATATTGCATTACCCCTAGGATTGGACCCAGGTCCGTGACTGGCAACCACGGACCGCATAGCTCTCGCGATCGATCATCCCAATGTATCTTTATATATGTTGATATATAGTTAGTTGAATCCGCATGTTGCATGTTTTAAATTTGATTTAAAATAAATGCATGAGACCAAAGTTTTTCAAAATAAAATCCCTCATTTTAAATGTGATTTAAAACTTATATCAAGATAAATGTTTATTCGATAAACTAAAGGTATTTAAAATTGTTTAAATCTCCCTACCTTCCATCAACAATGGGTGTACGTCGATGCTACCCGTATACATGGCCCGGCTCATATTATTGAGGGGGTCATGTATGCCGGAAAGCTGTCCACGCCATTGACAATTGTTGTGAGTCGATTGGAACTCCCTTTAACGTTGGCTCATATTATTGGGGACGTTAAGGGGACCGTCCTTCACGACTCAACATTGATGGGTCATCTTGACACGTGATAGTAAACGGCGTCATATTATTGGGCCCTTACTGGACGTGAGGTGAATACATGGAGGTTGCACCGGTTGCAATCGGAAACTACCTTTTGGGGGTTATGGATGACTGATATTATTCGTGTCCATGATCGCTTGATTGGGCTCCGTGTACCCACTAAAGAAACCTGTTTTCTCGATTTCATTAGAGGGTGGTGAAATCGTTAAAATAGTGGGAGGGTAATTCATAAAACTTAACGACCATGTTTTATGTCTTAGCTTATATTATATATAGTTAGTGATGCATTGTCTGTTTTCTTTTCAGTATTACTGCTTATATAATGTCTTCGATCAAAAACTCACTCGGTGCTATACTGGATAGAAACAATTTCACCGGTCTGAACTACCAAGACTGGCTTCGAAACCTCAACATTGTGTTGGATTCGGAGAAACTTCTTTATACGATAGAGAAGAGCCCTCCGAAGGAAGCCCATGTCGATATCAGCCCTGAGGAGCTGGTTACCATTAAACAATGGTGGGACGACGAGCTTAAGACTCGATGCTATGTGATGGAGTCGATGTCCAACGAAATGCAACGGCGCTTTGAGAATGGTGGTGCTGTCTCTTGGAACAGTTCCAAGCAAGACACCATCGCGGATTCAACCACTGAGGCTGAGTACATCGCAGCATCAGCTGCTGCTAAGGAGGCCGTTTGGATAAGGAATTTCGTCCAAGAGTTGGGCGTCATTCCTAATGGAGTTGGTCCAGTCCCGGTGTACTGCGACAACACGGGTGCCGTTGCGCAAGCAAAGGAGCCTAGGTCTCACCAAAGATCCAAACACATACTGAGAAAATACCACATAATCCGGGATATTGTGGCTAGAGGTGACATAGCAGTTGAGAGAGTCGCCTCTGCGGACAATGTTGCTGATCCACTTACGAAGCCCTTGCCAGGACCGTTGTTTGAAAAACATTACGAAACAATGGGACTGCGTCTGATTAATAGTTGGCTTTAGGGCAAGTGGGAGATTGTTAGAGTAGATGCCCAACTAGCCAACTTGTGGCGTGTGGGTTTATAGACTCTTGTATATGACAGTCTTTATATATGATATTCGCATTTGTTTATGGCATTCTTTATCTTCATTATGTTTATATAATGTTAACAATTGTGTTGGGTGGCTAGAGGTGACATAGCAGTTGAGAGAGTCGCCTCTGCGGACAATGTTGCTGATCCACTTACGAAGCCCTTGCCAGGACCGTTGTTTGAAAAACATTACGAAACAATGGGACTGCGTCTGATTAATAGTTGGCTTTAGGGCAAGTGGGAGATTGTTAGAGTAGATGCCCAACTAGCCAACTTGTGGCGTGTGGGTTTATAGACTCTTGTATATGACAGTCTTTATATATGATATTCGCATTTGTTTATGGCATTCTTTATCTTCATTATGTTTATATAATGTTAACAATTGTGTTGGATAAAGACCTAGAATGCACCATAGTGTATGTTAGATGTGATAGTGGGTATGACGGCTATCATGAAACACATCTAATAGACACTGTGTATTTTGAATTAGTTCCTAGTCGATTGGGCCGTAAAAATGAGGATAAGGCCGCCCGAGCTTGACGCTAGTATCTGCGATGCGAAGTACCATGTTTCATTGGTAGGGAACATTGTGATGTTCTGAGAATGCAGATAGATAGTGACCTGGTTCTATCGAACTACCCTCGTTCGGACTTTCCAAGTGGTTACCATTTGTCGAGTGGATAAGTCCGAGGTCTTGGTTGTACTGATTAGTCCTCACGACTCGAAACGTAATTGAGACTCTACATGATAGGCGTCTCACATTGACCCATTTGCCGACTCACTTGGGGTCATTAGGCGGCGGGATTGGGTGAGATCCCGATGCATGTAGGAGTCGATGCATCGTTGTCTAGGATTCACCGCTCGCTTACATGCGTGGATATCCTATGCTATCTGAGGGGATAATAGTGTATAAATCTATGGCCAGAGTACTAGAAGTGTTTTAGGTAAATTGGTTTACCTAGTTATACTCGCGATGTCACTATTCGATCTCCAAGATGTATGCGTAGCTATCGGATCTTTAGCGACTCTCGATTTACCAATGGTCGTTGATCTGATCGGGATATATGGATTGAAAGGACCGTACTGTACGCTAACCACGACCAACTGGTTCTTGTAGGCGCTATCAGTGATACCTAGGGGATCATGGCACGATGTTGGTAGGCGCTTTACCATGATCCGTTGGGCAAGTCCGAAATTATGATTTCGGAGCCGCAATGGTTGCGGGCCCACGGCTAGCTGTATCCCTGAATCATTGAGGGTCACACAAGTACTGGATTCGTGATTCCCGCATGGAAACTGAGCTCAATTTGTTGAGCATATGAGGAGAATTTTAGGAAGTGCGACTTCCTAAAAGTCAACAGGGGTCAAATTGCGATTTCCCGCTGTTGAGGGGCAAAACTGTCATTTTGGACTAAGTAATCTGAAAAATTGTTTTCGCATCATAATATTCAGTTTTGGAAATTGATTCGATCGATCCGATCTGATCGTCGATCGGAATTATGATGAAACCACGGTGATGCAGATGAACCGAATGTTCATACGTTGGACTGGGCCCGCCCCAGGTCCAATGGGCCGGTTCAAGCCCATCACACCTATACATAGTCTTGAGCCTAGGGTTGCACCTTACATGCATCATAACAAACCCTAGCTCACATAGCTGCCTCCCTCTCCCTCACCTCATCTCGCCGACCGCCGCCTCACGCCGCCGCCCGCCGCCCGCCGTCGTCCGATCTTCGCACGATTGGACTTGTTCTGATCCGTGCGACGAGGTGATTCCGTTCGTGATAAAATCCATCAGCCTTCTAGTGCAGGCTGATCGGAGGAAGATCAAATCTGGTCGTGGACTTGATTAGACGTAATCTACCGCCGCCTACCGTGAAGTGCCGGTTTCCTCGTGAAACTGGTCGGAGCCAGGCGCCTAGACGCCAGCAAGGTAACAATCAAAGAACCCCATATGAATGGTTTGTTGATTTGTTTTATTGTATTGAACGTTTCCCGGCGCTAATTTAAACTTCCGCTGCGCCGCTGGGAGATGGGATCCGGATCCGCCACGGTTCCACAACAGTGGTATCAGAGCCAAGGCTTGGATCCTTCAATACATTTGTGCCATAATTGTATCAGATCTCGAATTTTGAAATAAAAAAATTTTTTTTTTGGATCACCGGCCGCGGCGCCGGCGCACATGGCGGCGCCCCTCCCTCCCGCCGCGCGCATATGCACGCGCGGCAACCATGCACGCTGGCCGCGCATGGCGGCTGGGGAGATGCCGCTGGCCCCCCGGCTGGGCCCCCCATGAGAGCGGGACCCCAATGCTACGTCATTTTTTTAAGTAGCACGACACCATTTTGATTAGAAGCGCGTGAATTGTTAGAGAGTCGGATCCGAGATAGCGAAGTCAGATGTGAGTGACAGATGAGGCCAGATTTTTTGAGGGACTTCTGCCTTAGCGATAGGATCTGAACTTGTCGGTGATTGACTTTCACTGTAGCTTGGACTTGGGGATTTAAATTAAGTGTCGATTAACACTTAGAGTATTTCGAACCTGATATTTCTTATCTTCATCCCCGATAACCCTCGTTGGTACTGTTCATCCGAACCCTATTTCCGTAGATTTTCGTCGTTTTACGTCGCCGTTTGGAGCAAGATTGGTAGCACTGAGCTCGTCTTCTCTAGAGAGTTCGATTGATACCAGTTTGGAGACTGGAGTCGCCAGATTTTAGTAGCGCGAAGTTGTTGCAGTGTTTGTGTATGTTCGTGATTGTTGACCCGTAGTTCGTCTGTTCTTTAGCAGCTTTGGGTAAGTGATTTATTTCCATTTTAAGCTTCGTCGAGAGCTGAGTGGTGTTCTGTAGATTTGAGGTTGCTGAGTGAGCTACGAGGCTTTAGAATTTAAGCTCTATGAGTTCAGATTTGAGTTGATATTGAGATATCTTAACAGATTGAGCTGGTAGTAGCTTCTGTTGAGTTCGTCGTGAAGCTGCTAGGGCACTTGAGCTGGTTGCTGCGCCCTTGTTTTTTTAAGATATGTTGAGGTAGAAGCTGAATTGAGGTACGAATTGAGCTAGATTTAGCAGCTTTGTTATCAGCTTTGGGATATTTCTTTCTTGTACTAGCTGCTGTGCTTTGTGTTGATTGTATGATGATTCTGTGCTCATATCTGTTTTGTGCGTGAGATATATGTATGATTTTAAGCATGAGTTTGTTGTGCATACATGCATACATATTGAGCCTGATTCCTTTGAGATTTGAATTCCTTTGCACGTTGTGATCGGACGGCTGAGTCGTCGCGCCTGAAAGGTCCAACACTGCTTTTGATGTGGTGGTCGGCTGAGTCGTCGTGCCTGAATACCACTGCCTTGTGATGGTCGGCTGACGTCGTACCTGAATATGGAGCTTCAGGTAACCAGGCTGGACAGAGTGGAGCTTCAGCTGGTCGATCCCCTTTTTTATTTGAGTCACAGTTGTATTGATATTTATATTGAGCCAAGGGATGTCCTATGCCGTTATTCGATTTGGGGGATCTGTAGTTAGTTGACTACTTGTTTTATTGTATGTTGTTTGAGTTTTGAGTTAAACTCTTTTTTTTAGTATGAATGTATTTTGAATGATATTGGATCAGGCATATATTCGAAAATTTTTAGCCTATATTTTTATGATGCTTCCACATGGTTGTGACAAATTGATGTATTAGACTGGGCCTGACATTTTTGGTATCAGGGCTTAAACTGAGATAATCTCGTTTCTTTTTTATCACACTTGAGTCTAGGCACAAAGTTTGAGTTTTGATTATGACTGACTCTGTGATTGTGTGAATTGATAATTTGTGAGATCCGAAATTTAAAAGATTAATTTGTGGAATTAATCGAATTTTAAGGAATTATGGTGATCCAGATTTCTATTTGAAGGTTTCGTTTGCATTTTCGGGTCAGATGGCACATTTTGAATAATTCTGGAATTTTCATAATTTTGAGTTAGAAATCTGATTTGTGAAAGCTGCTCGGCTTTGTGAGCAATCTGTTCGAAATTCTTGAGAAAGCTGGTCGCCAGTGTTCGACTTGGGGTGTAGCGCAGTTTTATAGCATGAGGGAAACAAAACGCTGTCGTCTAGAGAGATCTGTTTTTCAGTTAGCGCTAGGGCCTTGTATTGAGATCTGCTATCGTGTGGTTGTCTTTGTGTGTAAAGCGGTGTCGTTTAGGCCTAGCGTTATGGTGAAATCTGGTGTGCGCGGGAAGGAGAAATCTGTGGCGCTTTTGTGTTGAAGTCTGATCGCGTGTTTGAGTTTAAGGTTTGAAACGCTGTCGTATAGATAAGTTAATACGCTGTCGTTTAGGTTTGGCGTGTTTGTGAGATCTGTTTTGCATTGCAGTGTTTAGCACTTAGTGTGTCAGATTTCTCCAGTATTTATTATTAGCGTCCAGACTTCATCGTGGTGCTGTGCGGCGTCGTTTTAGCGGTTAGCGCTATTTCCGGATTTCAGCGTTTTGGTTTTCAGATTTCTCCGTGGTATTGAAGTGACGTCGTTTTGGGGTTTTGAATGATGTTAGCGCGCGTGGTTATGAAATCTGGTTGGTGGTGAATCGGATGTCAACGCGGGTCAACGGGTGATAACGTTTGTGAGATCTATTGTAGCGGAGGAGCGATGCTACGTCGTTTAGTGTTTGCGTTCGTAGTGTGTTGAGGGATCTCTTAGCGGCGAGAGTTCTTGAGCAGATGTCAAACTTTGCGTTGACCGGTTTTGTCTAGCATTGTTAGTACCTGTTGCGAGCGCAGAGATCTGTTTCGCTAGTACGACATCATTTTGCTTCAGTTAGCGAGACCCTCGATACGCTGTCGTTTTGATTGCTGTGTGTTGTTAGCGTGAACGCTGAGATTTCATATTTGTAGATTTGTTCCTTCGCACAGGGATCTGTTGTAGAGATCTGTTTCAACGGCCAGCGACGTCGTTTCGATTTGGTTAGTGCTTGTTTTAGAATTGTGTGTGTACGCTGGTTCCCATCGAGAAATCTGTTTGGTGATAAAATCTGATTTAGGAATCTATTTTCGTCGCTCATGTACTTTATCAGTAGCGATTAGTTGGAGGATTTAAATATCAGTGTTTGTAAACAATTAGCGTATTTTTCTCGAACCCGATATTTTCTATTGTCTTCCCCGATAACCCTCGTTAGCTACTGTTCATGCGAAACCCTCTTCGCTAGATCCCCATAGATTTGCACCGCCGTAAGAAGCAGGACTCGTGGCGCTGAGTTCGTCCTGCTTAGAGTTTTCGAGTGACACCATTTTGGAGTTTCTGATCGACGTGCTTGAGAGAGAGAGCGAAGTTATTGCAGGTCCGTGTACCTTCGTGATTCCAATCGATAGTTCTCCATACCTGGTTGAGCTTCTGGGTAAGTGGTTGTGTACCATTTTAAATATAGTTCTTGTCGTTGAGCTTTCGTTGGGTTTTAGGACCAGATTTCTGTTCTGGGCCGTAGGTTGGGGTGTTTAGAATTTCAGTTGTTGAACTGATTTGCCAGGTGCCTTAGCAGATTCGAGCTTCAGGGTAGATTTGTGAAGTTTTGTAGAGGGCCTTGAGGAAGCATAGTCGAGCAGGTTGTTGGTATCGTTTCTTGGAGGAATCTGCGTCAGGTAGTTGCCGGATAGAGGTACGAATCGAGCTTGTATTACAGCTTTGAGATAGGCATGGGGATGTATTATGTGTTATATAGCTGTGCCGAGTGTTTGTGTAGAGGAAAGCTTTGTATATTATGCATGTCTACTAGCTGAACTATCTGGTGTATTACTTGCTGTTTGGTGATTTGTTGAGTTGCTATGCATGTGATTATTCGAATGCCTTTGTTGCGTTTTCTGGCATTACACGTACATGCATCATGTTAAGCATGTTACTGCATCTGCATAGCATATTGAGCCAATGGTTCCTTTGTTAGCCATGATATGTTGCTCGGTTGGAGCTCTTTCCTCGTGGTGCAGTGCGGTGTTGCATAACCACGATTGAGTGCAGCTGGAGGATGTTGGTTGAGTTGTTCCCAGTCCTCAATTGCAGCAGCTGGAGGATGTTGGTTGAGTTGTTCCCAGTCCTCAGTTGCAGTGACCTGGATAGAGGTTAGTGGGTGGTGGTGTCAACTTGAAATTCCGTGCGACCTGGCGGGTGGCTTCCGCGTAGGTGCGGTGATGAGCCACTCTATTTTCCACTGGGTGCGATCGGGTAGCTTCCGAGACTCGGTGATGTGTCACATAGTTGTTGTTGCCGTTTTGTTTGGCCTTCCGATTTTTACCACTGATTCTTCGTACCGCTCACGCATTTGCACGACATGATACATTGCATGCTATATCCTTTTGCTGTTTTATGCTTCTGTTCTTACTGGGGTTTGACCCCGATGCCCCTCTGGGGCTGGTTTGTTTGTTTGCCTATTTTTGTTCAGTTTTCCCAGGTTGTTCCTGTAGCGACCAGATCTTTTTCATAGTCCACAATTAGTAATTTATGAGATTTGAGGGATTACAATGCTATATTATTTCAATCTATGAATTTATCAAGTTTCATATTTCACCTACGTGTTGTTTGGCGTTCTTCATTTAAATGTTAGACTTCAGATTTCATGATACGTGCATCCAGATTTCAAGTTATGTGCGTATAGATTCTATGTTTTACGCAATGATCAACCTATTTTTATATCTTGGGTTGATAATCATATTTCAGAATGCAATAACAGTAGAGGTTTAGTGACACCTGCAAGCCAATTGAATCCTTGGTTTTAATTAAAATCATTCGGTTTCCATGAGCATCTTTTCAATTTAAAAATAGAGCACGCCTATAATGGATTTTGGCATATTGATTAAACGTGTGTCTTTCATTAGACTTTGTAAGTCATATAAATAGGACATTAAGCTGCTTCATGCATCATTACTTTCACAACAAATCATTTTAAGCGGTGTTCTCTCTTAAGAAACCGAGCAAAGTTCTTTCAAAGCATTTTAAAGGAAACAAGCGGTGCGCAGGAAGGTCACTGGATTTACTGCCGTTGTTGTGTTAAAGAAACCAGGCAATAATTAAAATCATTCGGTTTCCATGAGCATCTTTTCAATTTAAAAATAGAGCACGCCTATAATGGATTTTGGCATATTGATTAAACGTGTGTCTTTCATTAGACTTTGTAAGTCATATAAATAGGACATTAAGCTGCTTCATGCATCATTACTTTCACAACAAATCATTTTAAGCGGTGTTCTCTCTTAAGAAACCGAGCAAAGTTCTTTCAAAGCATTTTAAAGGAAACAAGCGGTGCGCAGGAAGGTCACTGGATTTACTGCCGTTGTTGTGTTAAAGAAACCAGGCAAGCAAACTCTGTTTATTGCTCACTCAATAGAAAGCATATATTCAATTCTGTTTTTATGATTATGTATGGTTTTAAAGAAAAGGAAGATAGCTTTGGCTGTTCTTCAAAGAAAAAAAACTAGAAGTTCATGCTCTGTTTTTGCAAAAGTTACGTTTACTGTAATTTTGATTCAAAGATGTTTTAGAAAATGGTTTAATGATGTTCTTCTAGTAAATTCTTGAGATTTCCAATGATTCATTCCTCGAAATATCTCACAAGTAGCTTATTCGATATTTTCCAGAAATATAGTAAGATATTTTGATTTCTTCAGAAGAAGACAACCGTGATAATTCATGTTTATCCACACGGTTAACTTGTCAGGCCTCGTGCTAACAACAGATGAACACATGCGGAAGCTATCAAAAAGTGGGTAAAATTTTCGCTTTTAGCCCCGACGGTTTTAAACATATAATTAAAAATACAACAATACTTAAAATAAGTTTCCCAATTCATAAAACAATCAACAACAAAGCATACATAAATCAAATATGTATCATATTCCCCCTACGGGTACAACAACAAAGCACAGGGCATCCCCCTGGCTAACTGACACATATATATATATGCTATGTGCTAATGGGACACACTAGCCACCTCCTGGGGCACCACCAGCTGGGTTGAAACCACGACCAGCTGTAGAACCTGGGTTTCCTGAAAACAACTCAACAAAGAAACAAACCAAGCCCCGGAGGGACATGGGGTTAAACCCCAGTACGGAGAGCAATAATACAACAGAAATAAACAGCAAGGAATAAAATGCAGGTGCTATGCATGAGACGCCGAAGAACAACGGAAAGCTCGACCCACAAGGGAGCTAAGAAACTCAAACATATCTCCAAGAATTACCAACAACAGACAGTGGCCACGGGTGTGTTCACAGTGTGGCAGTGAGCCACTCGCCATAATACTACACCCACTTACCGGATGCATCAAACAACTCGACCTGCTGTTGCCTCGCCCATGAACTGTGGTAGTTAACCACTCGGCGCATGGTGGCTACGATCCCAGCAGGGAGATGAGAGTGCGGTATGGCCGCTCGCCCTCACATCCTGGTAAAAAATAACAACAATACAACAATGGTACAAAGGCTACCAAAACTGGAAAGGAATACCATGAGTGTATGCAACATGCGGAAATGCAAGCATAAAAACATATGCAACGCAGCAAATACACAATTAGCATACACAATCCTCAACAGGACACAACCAGCAGGCACGGCAATTCCACATACCAGCGACTACAATTCATCCAAGCCATAACTTCGCTGTAAATTAATCTCAAATCCGTACCTTATACTGAGCAACAACTAACCCTGCGAGAAATCCCGAAGACTCTGGTAAAAGCCTGTTAAACACACGGCATACACAACGTAAATCTAACAGGTTGCTAATCAAGCTCATGGCTGGGAGTCTCACTCGACCAGCTGCTCCATATACCTCAACAATACATAGAAAGCTTAAAAAAACTATGGCTAGGAACAAGGGCTCACCGCAAACCAGAACGTAGCTCTACCAAATCGACGCAACACTCGAACAGCAGCAACTTCGCTTTCCTCGACTAGCCAATTACAGCTTCTAAAACTGGTATGAATTGGAAGAGCTTCTCAAGAGGAGTCCAACGCTACCTCGCACGAGCAAAACAACAACCGGAAACGACGGGAAATCGCCGGAAAGCTCACGGCTGAACAGTGTTCTAGGGTTCAAAGGATAAGGAACGAAAGGCTGGAAAATTTGCTAAGTATGGGAAATGATATCACAAAATCGAAGACCAAGTCTTCCTATAAATAGCACTTGCAACGACTGGAAATCAATACCAATAATTCTCCACCGACAAAACCAGTCGACGCCAACAATTCCCCAAACCAGCAGACGCAAGAACCAACAGGTGATCTCTCCAACAATCGCTAAAATAACTAACGGCTGGTTCTCAAAATGGCATCGCACCAACTTACTCAAACGACGTCGCATACTATATCAGCAGCTGAGTATCCACTCGCAAGAACAAAACAACGCAACGCTTCTCTCTGCTGGTTCCAGTCGCAACCTCAAAACGCAGTGTTGCAACTAATTCAAACGACGTCGCTCCACTAACGTCATCCAGTCGCTAGCTCTCGCGAAATACCAGCAGCAAGCAAAAACAGCGAAACTCACTCGCATCTGGACTCCCAGTCGCAACAACGAAACGACGACGCATCATCTTCGAGCTACAGGAATGTTGACCCGCGTTGACATCTACTCCTGCTGAACAACCAGCAGACAATCGCACGCAAACCACCAGCTGGTACCAGACGCAACATCGAAACGACGTCGCGCCAACTAATCTAAACGCAGTCGTTTTGATCCTCAACGCAAAAACACTAACGCATATGCTGATCACAACACGCGCAACCAGACTTCACGCAAACGACGGCGTTTCAAGAATCTCGCGCTAAAACACGCTTCGACTGGTTTTGCCACCGACCAGCCGCTAGCTCTCAACACCAGCTGACACGTCACCCAGCAGGTACCTCAAGTATGCGAAAATCAAAATCTCCAGAATTGCTCAACACACGAAATGGAACCCGAAAATGCAACTCAAACACTCAAATAGAGATCTTAAACCAGCAGAACCTCTATTTATCGATTCATTCCAACGATAAATCTCAATTAAAATTCCAGGTCACACATTTCTCCCCCACTAAAAACGGATTTCATCCTCGAAATCAAACAACAATTCCGAAAGCACCACACAACAACTGAAACTCGAAGCAACGTTCACAGTGTGGCAGTGAGCCACTCGCCATAATACTACACCCACTTACCGGATGCATCAAACAACTCGACCTGCTGTTGCCTCGCCCATGAACTGTGGTAGTTAACCACTCGGCGCATGGTGGCTACGATCCCAGCAGGGAGATGAGAGTGCGGTATGGCCGCTCGCCCTCACATCCTGGTAAAAAATAACAACAATACAACAATGGTACAAAGGCTACCAAAACTGGAAAGGAATACCATGCGTGTATGCAACATGCGGGAATGCCAACATATAAACATATGTACGCAGCAAATGCACAAATAGCATACACAATCCTCAAAAGGACACACCCATCAGGCACGGAAATTCCACATACCAGCGACTACAATTCATCCAAGCCATAACTTCGCTGTAAAACAAGCTCAAATCCGTACCTTATACTGAGTTAACAACTAACCCTGTGAGAAATCCCGAAGACTCTGGTAAAAGCCTGTTAAGCACACGGTATACACAACGTAAATCTAACAGGTTGCTAAACCAGCTCACGGCTGGGAGTCTCACTCGACCAGCTGCTCCATATACCTCAACAATTACATAGAAAGCTTAAAAACTATGGCTAGGAACAAGGTCTCACCGAAAACCAGAACGTAGCTCTACCAAATCGACGCAACACTCGAACAGCAGCAACTTCGCTTTCCTCGACTAGCCAATTACAGCTTCTAAAACTGGTATGAATTGGAAGAGCTTCTCAAGAGGAGTCCAACGCTACCTCGCACGAGCAAAACAACAACCGGAAACGACGGGAAATCGCCGGAAAGCTCACGGCTGAACAGTGGCTCTAGGGTTCGAAGGATAAGGAACGAAAGGCTGGAAAATTTGCTAAGTATGGGAAATGATATCACAATTCGAAGGCCAAGTCTTCCTATATAAAGCACTAGCAACGACTGGAAAACAAAACCAATAATTGTCTTCCGACAAAACCAGTCGCCACTAACAATTCCCAAACCAGCAGACGCAAGAACCAACAGGTGATCTCTCCAACAATCGCTAAAATAACTAACGGCTGGTTCTCAAAAAAACAGATGCGGCCACTCGCGCTGCATCTTTTCTTCTAGCTCCCAAGTAGCTTCTTCCCTACCATGCTTGCTCCACTGCACCATTACCAACGGAATGGTCTTATTCCTCAACTGTTTCTCTTTTCTGCCAAGGATCTGCAAAGGGTATTCCTGATAGCTCAACGACTGATCTAGCTCTACCTCGTCAGTTCCAAGAACATGAGACGGATCTGGCTCGTACTTCCTCAACATCGAAACGTGAAAGACGTCATACAGAGAAGATAACTCGGACGGCAACAACAGACGATACGCCAAAGGGCCAATCCTCTCGACAATCTCATACGGACCGACGTAACGAGGGGCTAACTTTCCCTTGCGTCCAAAGAGCATCACACTACGAAAGGGAGAAACCTTGAGAAATACACGATCACCAACCTGAAACTCAAGAGGTCGACGCCTCTTATTCGCATAACTGGCTTGGCGATCCTGGGCAGCTTTCATCCGCTGTCTAATAAGATCCAAGTGATCTTTCATCTGCTGCACAAAGTCAGGGGCAGATAACTGCTTCTCCCCCACTTCTTCCCAACACACTGGCGATTTGCACTTGCGGCCATACAAAGCCTCGAAAGGCGCCATGCCAATTGTCACTTGGTAGCTGTTATTATACGAAAACTCAACCAAAGACAACACGTCTTGCCAACTACCTCCGAAATCCAACACAACAGCACGCAACATATCCTCTAACGTCTGGATAGTTCGCTCAGATTGGCCATCTGTCTGGGATGATACGCGGTACTCATAGCCAATCTAGTGTCCAAAGTTGTCTGCAAACACTTCCAAAATCTGGAAGTAAACCAGAGATCTCGGTCAGACACGATTGAAACAGGCACACTGTGAAATCTAACAACAAAATCAACGTACAGCTTCGCCATCTTCTTCAACGAGAAGGTCATCCCACAGGGAATGAAATGTGCAGACTTAGAAAAACGGTCTACAACTACCCAAACAGCATCGCACCCTCGGCTGGAACGAGGCAAATGCGTTACGAAATCCATCACAATGTGCTCCCAATTCCATTGGGGCACCTCTAAACTCTGCAACAGACCACCGGGTCTCATCCTTTCGGCCTTTACCATCTGGAAATTCAAACAACGAGCGACAAAACCAGCAACATCGCTCTTCAGGCCAGCCCACCAAAAGTGCGGCTTCAAAGCATGGTACATCTTCCATGCACCAGGATGAACACTATGTCTGCTACAGTGCGCTTCTCGAAGGATCTCTTCCCTCAAATCAATCAAATTGGGCACAACCAACCTGCCCCGGAAACGCAAACAACCATCGGACGAGACAGAATAGTCCTCAAGCTTGCCAGCCCTAACTTTCAACTTCAACTCGTGGATTGACGGATCGGTCCTCTGAGCTGCTCGAACGCTAGAAACAATCTGCGGTTCCACTTGGAAAGATGAAACCATTACACAATCCTCAGCCGGGTAGAATCTCCAACCCATAGGGTTAAGATGCTCTTGATCCTTAGAGATGTACAACGACGCAAACATCTCACTAACCTTCCTGCTCAAAGCATCAGCTACTACGTTCGACTTCCCAGGCTGGTATTTAATTTTCAACTGCCGCGAGGCATACGCAATGACTCTACCATCTGCATCAACACACAACCCAATCCATTTAGCGAAGCGTCAGAACAAACAACAAAACCACCTGATCCGGACGGCAAAGCCAACACAGGCGCAGTAGTTAACTTCTCCTTGAGCAGTTGAAAAGCATTCTCACACTGCTCAGTCCAAACGAACCGTTTATCCTTCTGGGTCAATTGGGTCATCGGCTTAGCTATAGAAGAAAACCCCTCAATGAAACGACGATAATAGCCAGCCAGACCTAAGAAACTGCGAATCTCAGACACATTTCTCGGTCGCTCCCAGTTCAACACAGCATCCACTTTACTGGGATCCACAGAAATGCCATCTGCTGAAATGACATGGCCCAGAAATACAACACGTTCCAACCAGAACTCGCACTTGAAAAACTTCGCATACAACTGCTGCTCTCTCAACCTCAGAAGAACCATCTCCATGTGCTCCTTGTGCTCCCTCGGAGTCTTTGAGTAAACTAAGATGTCGTCAATAAAAACAATCACAAACTTATCTATGAACTCACGGAAAACACGGTTCATCAGATCCATGAAGACTGCAGGCGCGTTTTTCAACCAAAACGGCATCACCAAAAACTCAAAATGTCCATACCTCGTACGAAACGCAGTCTTCGCGACAACTTGGTCCCTTACTCTGAGCTGATGGTACCCGGAACGAAGATCAATCTTAGAATACACCGCAGAACCTTGCAATTGATCAAACAGATCATCAATTCTCGACAACGTGTACTTATTCTTCACGGTAGCTTTATTCAACTGATGAAAATCAATGCACATTCGCATTGAGCCATCCTTCTTCTTTACAAACAAAATGGGCGCTCCCCACGGTGACATACTAGGGCGAATGAAACCCTTCTCCAGCAAATCATCTAACTGAACCTTGAGTTCTCTCAACTCCGCAGGCGCTAGACGATACGGGGCACGAGAAATCGGAGTTGTGCCTGGCATCAACTCTATGCTGAAGTCTATCTCCCGCCTCGGAGGAAAACCAGGAATCTCCTCCGGAAACACGTCGGGGAAGTGTCGGACCATGGGAACGTCACTAAGCTGAACACTAGAAGAAGAAGACGCATCCAAAGCAAATCATAAAGCCAGCATTCCCTAAAGACAACAAGCTAAACATCTCCATCGCGGAGACCAACGGAATCTTCGATCTCGAGTCCTGGCCGTAGAAGTCCCACTTCTCACCAGACAAAGGCCTAAAGCGCACAATCCCATGGAAGCAATCAACAGAGGCCCTGTAGTTGGACAGCACATCCATCCCAACTATACAATCGAAATCCCAAAGCATCAAACAGATCAAATTTGCTAACAAGGTATGCTCACCAAACCGCAGCACACCATCCAACAAAATCTCTTGCGAGAACAGGTTTACACCACCTAGGGTAGAAACAGAAACAACATCACTCAAAGGGACGGTACACAACCAATGCTCAACAACAAACGAATCAGAAATAAACGAATGCGATGCACCGGTGTCAAACAACACACGAGCAGGAAAGTCAAAGACAAGACATGTACCTCCAATCACCCGGCTCGGTGTTTCCTCGGCCTGCTCCCTCGTAAAGGCGTTAACCTGCGCCTGCTGGGGTCCTGGAAAGAAAGGCTGAGACGACTGCCCAAAACGCGAAGGGCCGGCTGCTGAAACGGCCTAAACAGAGTCTCACCAAAACGGGGCTGCTGAAACTGCTGCGAACGGCCCTTAGACTGACCCTCACGACCCTGAGGCTGGGCCGCGGTCTGCTGTGCTCCAGCTGTCGGGAACACTCTCGCAAAATGCCCATACTGACCAAAAAGGTTGCAGGAACCCTGCACACCAACACACTGCATGGAATAATGATTTCCACCGCAAAAGCCACAAAACTCCGCCCGAGAGCCGCTGCTACTCTAACTGCCAGAACCAGAAGACCCTGAACCAGACTTCTTCTTAAATTGCTGACCGCGGGGTCGAAACCTCTGACGACCAGACTGCTGAGCTACCTGCTGTTGCTGCTGCTGAGGAAAATGCACGGACTGAGAACTCTGGGACGACTGAGCTCCCTGACCAGCGGGTCTACCACCCTGCACCGCCTGCGCCACCTGCGCCCTGCGCACTACGGCTCTTCATGCTCTCCTCGATGTGGATAGCAGTATCCACAGCCTCAGCATAAGACTTGAGCTTGCTTGTCAGAACGCTCTGGTACAGATCTCCATTCAAGCCCTCCACAAACCTGGTGCTCTTGGCCCTCTCCCGGCCAGCAACATGCGGAACATACGCCAACAAAGCAGAAAACTTGCGAGCGTACTCGTGAACAGACAACGAACCTTGCTCCAAGAACTCGAACTCCCGCTCACGGGCAGCTACATAGGAGTCGGGGACATACTCCTGCCTGAAGACCTGATAGAAAGTGTCCCAAGTAATGCCAACACCAGTCTCCAGTAAGGTACTAGACGTACCTCGCCACCAACGCTCTGCGGACTTCCTCAACAAAAGGGTCACCAACCTCAACCGGAGATCGTCGTCATACTGGGCTCGATCAAAAAGATGTATGACGCTATGGAGCCAAGAATCCGCGTCATCACTCGACTCATCACCATTGAAGATAGGAGGACTCATCCTCTGAAACCGAGCTACGACCACATCCATTCTCTCTACCGGAGCCGGCGGAGCTGCAGCCTCCTCCTCTCCACTACTCTCAAGAGTATGACTAGGCGCACTATACTGATCCTCATTCTGTCCTCCTGATTCCTGGAACAGCCCCCTACTACGACCACGACGTCTAGGCGGCATCTAAAACACTCAACAGGATAAGGAAAACAGAACAGATACAGCAAAGAAAGCATATAACACAAAATATGCAGCACGTAGTCACATAAGTCAAGTACACGCAACACGCAACACTGTACCGACGTCTAGGCGGCATCTAAAACACTCAACAGGATAAGGAAAACAGAACAGATACAGCAAAGAAAGCATATAACACAAAATATGCAGCACGTAGTCACATAAGTCAAGTACACGCAACACGCAACACTGTACCTAGACTCAAGTGTGATCAAAGGAATTGAGCTTATCCCAGTTTAAGCTCTGATACCAAAAATGTCAGGCCTCGTGCTAACAAAAGATGAACACATGCGGAAGCTATCAAAAAGTAGGTAAAATTTTCGCTTTTAGGCCCGACGGTTTTAAACATATAATTAAAAATACAACAATACTCAAAATAAGTTTCCCAATTCATAAAACAATCAACAACAAAGCATACATAAATCAAATATGTATCATATTCCCCCTACGGGTACAACAACAAAGCACAGGGCATCCCCCTGGCTAACTGACACATATATATATATGCTATGTGCTACTGGGACACACTAGCCACCTCCTGGGGCACCACCAGCTGGGTTGAAACCACGACCAGCTGTAGAACATGGGTTTCCTGAAAACAACGCAACAAAGAAACAAACCAAGCCCCGGAGGGACATGGGGTTAAACACCAGTACGGAGAGCAATAATACAACAGAAATAAACAGCAAGGAATAAAATGCAAGTGCTATGCATGAGACGCCAAAGAACAACGGAAAGCTCGACCCACAAGGGAGCTAAGAAACTCAAATATAGCTCCAAGAATTACCAACAGCAGACAGTGGCCACGGGTGTGTTCACAGTGTGGTAGTGAGCCACTCGCCATAATACTACACCCACTTACCGGATGCATCAAACAACTCGACCTGCTGTTGCCTCGCCCATGAAGTGTGGTAGTTAACCACTCGGCGCATGGTGGCTACGATCCCAGCAGGGAGATGAGAGTGCGGTATTGCCGCTCGCCCTCACATCCTGGTAAGAAATAACAAAAATACAATAATGGTACAAAGGCTACCAAAACTGGAAAGGAATATCATGCGTGTATGCAACATGCGGGAATGCCAACATATAAACATATGTACGCAGCAAATGCACAAATAGCATACACAATCCTCAAAAGGACACACCCATCAGGCACGGCAATTCCACATACCAGCGACTACAATTCATCCTAGCCATAACTTCGCTGTAAAACAAGCTCAAATCTATACCTTATACTGAGTTAACAACTAACCCTGCGAGAAATCCCGAAGACTCTGGTAAAAGCCTGTTAAACACACGGTATAAACAATGTAAATCTAACAGGTTGCTAAAACTGCTCACGGCTGGGAGTCTCACTCGACCAGCTGCTCCATATACCTCAACAATTACATAGAAAGCTTAAAAACTATGGCTAGGAACAAGGTCTCACCGAAAACCAGAACGTAGCTCTACTAAATCGACGCAACACTCGAACGACAGCAACTTCGTGTTCCTCGACTAGCCAATTACAGCTTCTAAAACTGGTATGAATTGGAAGAGCTTCTCAAGAGGAGTCCAACGCTACCTCGCACGAGCAAAACAACCACCGGAAACGATGGGAAATCGCCGGAAAGCTCATGGCTGAACAGTGTTCTAAGGTTCAAAGGATAAGGAACGAAAGGCTGGAAAATTTGCTAAGTATGGGAAATGATATCACAAAATCGAAGACCAAGTCTTCCTATAAATAGCACTTGCAACGACTGGAAATCAATACCAATAATTGTCCACCGAAAAAACCAGTCGACGCTAAAAATTCCCCAAACCAGCAGACGCAAGAACCAACAGCTGATCTCTCCAACAATCGCTAAAATAACTAACGGCTGGTTCTCAAAACGGCGTCGCACCAACTTACTCAAACTATGTCGCATACTATATCAGCAGCTGAGTATCCAGTCGCAAGAACAAAACAACGCAACGCTTCTCTCTGCTGGTTCCAGTCGCAACCTCAAAACGCAGCGTTGCAACTAATTCAAACGACGTCGCTCCACTGACGTCATCCAGTCGCTAGCTCTCGCGAAATACCAGCAGCAAGCAACAACAGCGAAACTCACTCGCATCTGGACTCCCAGTCGCAACAAATAAACGACGATGCATCATCTTCGAGCTACAGGAATGTTGACCCGCATTGACATCTACTCCTGCTGAACAACTAGCAGACACTCGCACGCAAACCACCAGCTGGTACCAGACGCAACATCGAAACGACGTCGCGCCAACTAATCTAACGCAGTCGTTTTGATCCTCAACGCAAAAACACTAACGCATCTGCTGATCACAACATGCGCAACCAGACTTCACGCAAACGACGGCGTTTCAAGAATCTCGCGCTAAAACACGCTTCGACTGGTTTTGCCATCGACCAGCCGCTAGCTCTCAACACCAGCTGACACGTCACCCAGCAGGTACCTCAAGTATGCGAAAATACAAAATCTCCAGAATTGCTCAACACACGAAATGGAACCCGAAAATGCAACTCAAACACTCAAATAGAGATCTTAAACCAGCAGAACCTCTATTTATCGATTCATTCCAACGATAAATCTCAATTACAATTCCAGGTCTCACATAACTATGAAGTCTGGTTCTTATACCTTGTTGAATTTCTATGATGAACAAATTTCTAAGAGTAGAGGTCTGTTTACGTGGCAAGTTAATTCAGATTTCATCTATTCCTTTAATTCAGATTTCTCTCTTGTATATATGAGATCTGGTATAGAGCAGGTTCCTTTCATAAATTGTTGACTTCAGAATCAAACGTTGACATCTGATTTATTCATTAGTAGCATGACATCTGATTTACTCGTTTAAGATGGGTAAGATCTGGTGACGTCACTCATTAGTTGCGTTGACATCTGGTTGACCAATAGAGATCTGTTTTATTTCTTCTTCGTTGAGATACATCTATTGATCCAGATTTCTACTGTTCATTTAAAACAAATTTCATCTTTTACTTCGTCAATACTTCTTCGATTAAGACATAAAGTATAGATTCGGATTCCACATTCAATTCCAAATCATTTCAAAGATTGATTCAATTCAATTGACAGATTCAAGTGGTATCTTTGCTCAGTTTTCATTTTCGCAAGCTTTACAGAGAAATCCTTTACAGTTCCAGAACATCATTAGAGAAGAGAAAACCAGTAAACGTATAAAGGAAAGAAAACAGATTTCACGAAATAAAGAAAGAGCAGAATGTTTTAAGAAATGTTTTAAGTTATGACAACAAGAGGGTCCCCAGGAAGGATCAGGATTACGGTCGACGGACTGTATACCCCTTCAAAATCCAAGGAAGGATCAGGATTATGGATCGACGGATCTATATACCCCTTCAAAAATGAGCAATAGTGCCAAGACTGATATCAAGAGTTTGAGCAAACAAAATGGACCAAATGTTTAAAGTGTTGTCATAATCTCCGAAAAAGATGAACGAAGAGCACAAGTGTGATTTTAATCACTGCTCTAAAGAATGTCTAACGAAAATGTTTTTCAGAATTGAGTTATGAATTATGCTATTATGTAGTTCCAGATTTCTCTGTTATGTTTTATGCTTATTTATTCTTGAGCGTATTAGATGTTCAGACTCCAGTATGTATCAGCTTTAAACGATTGTATGAATTGCTTTTGTTATTTCCAGACTTTACCTGCTGAGCCTTTGGCTCACTAGTTTTCATTGAGTGCAGGTAATGAACAGTTAGGAGCTGGAGGGAAATGAACAGAAGGGAAGGAAGTGTTTATCGTGGACACCATACTTCAGCGTCTTCTTTCTGTTTCAGCTCTCATTGTTCTTTTTGGGAATTTCAGTATTGTATAGAGCCTTTGTAATTCTTTTGTATTACAACAGGTTTCAAGTTAGTATTTTGTAGAAATCTGTTTCCAGACTTCGTTATGAAAGAAAGGAATTATTTTGTTCAAGTACCAGACTTCTATTTTCCGCTTAGTTTTAAATTATGGTATTTGACTCTTGTTTCACTCCTATAAGTTAGTAGCGATCCTTTATTTGATTGTTCGTAATCTTTATTACTTTCAATTGAACCCCAAAACTTATAATTTCCACTAAGAAAAGTACGGGTCGTTACAGTTGGTATCAGAGCAATGGTCCTTGAGATAAACACACTTCCAGTCTGGGCAGATCTCTCCAGCCACTTCTAAATTGTGAGTTTTAATTCATGTTTTAGCATATAGTAATCTCTCATAATAGAATTGTGGTGGATTTGGGCTACGCTTACAGTTATGTCAGGACGAGGTAGAGGAAGAAGGAGTTTTGTCGAAGGAGATAGTGAGTCAGAAGGCCTAACTCCGGTTCTTACTAACATGGCTCAGCTGTTAGAACGTTTAGTTGATCAAACCACTAGTGGGAATGGTCAATCCTCAAGTAGAATTATTAGTAGAGAAGATCCTCAAGAGAAGTTTAGGAGGCAGAGACCTCAAGAATTTTCTGGCACTACTGATCCCCTGGTGGCGGAAAGTTGGATTAAATCTATGGAAGTAATATTCAATTATTTGAACTTGACGTAATTAGAGAGACCCCGATGCGCAATTTATATGCTCAGGGGCGATGCAATGATGTGGTGGGAAGGAGCCAAGTTAACGGTGGACATGGAAATGCTCACCTGCGAAGAATTTAAAAGAGTCTTATTCCAGCAATACTTTACCGTTGATGTTCAAGAGCAATTGCAGAGTGAATTTATAACTCTCAAACAAGAAGGAATGGCGATGCGGGATTATATCCGCAAGTTCGAGAGGGGATGTTATTTTGTTCCATTGATTGGGACAAATGCAGATGCTAAGCTTCGTCATTTCATAAATGGGAAGCCCATGATTAAGCATGATGTTAGGTTGGCAGAACCTATAGATTATAGAGCTGCTGTTAATAAGGCTCTTCGAGCAGAGCAATACTGAAAAGCGATCGATGATGAGAGGCAATTGAAGAGGCAAGCATTCCAGCAAAACGATAAAAGGAAGTTCAAGAAACAGAACAATAATCAGCAAGGGTCGCAGGGAAAGGGACCAATTGCTGCTCAATCAATTTCTGCTGTTCCAAGCATGGGGAACAGACAGCCATGTCCTATTTGCAATAAGAATCATAAGGGACAGTGTCTTCAAGGGCAAAATGTGTGAGGATTCTGATTTAGATTAGTGGTTAATTTTATTGTTTGAGATTAGCCATGTGAATTTTGAAGTTTTAGAGTTGTCTAATTCCTCAAAGTATTGAATCAACCGTACTGTAGCCGCGGCTGGTGGATATTGAATTCAGGCGTTGCTTTAGTTTTTAGAACAATCAGTCGCAGCGGTATGGTAGCTTGCGTCTGGATGGATTTCGAATTTCAGTCGTTGAGTTTTGCGTCTGGCAGTCGTTGCTTTTGTGTTGCGTCGACTGGAATTGATGACGTGGGCGCTGTGACGTCGTTTGATTGAGTTAAACGCCGTGTTTTGAGTGTTGCGACTGGACGACCAGCTGTGGATGTGAGAAACCAGTCGAGGGAGCAACGCGACGTCGTATGGTTAAGTTGAAACGCTGCGTTTCGAGTGTTGCGTCTGGTACCAGTTTTGAGGATTATGCCAGCTTTTGTTTAGCGCTTGCGACTGGATAGCTTGCGACTGGATGGCTTGTGACTGGACAGCGTGCGTCTGGATTGTTGCGTCTGGTTGTTGCGTCTGGTTGTTGCGTCTGGTAGTTGCGACTGGATGTGCAGATCTTGGATAGGAAGGAGAAACAGCTGAGGAACAAGGTAATTCCGTTGGTGATGGTCCAATGGAGCAAGCATGGCCGAGAAGAAGCGACCTGGGAGGTTGAGGAGAAGATGCGGCAGGGTTGGCCTCATCTGTTTTAGCACTGATCGTGCAACATTTCCAGGTAAACTTCTGTTGTTAGCTTCGAGTTTGGGTAATTGCTGGTGACGAATTGCATGATTGGTGGTTTTCTTCTCTGAGCTTACCTTTGATTTCGAGGACGAAATCCCTTAAGGTGGGGAGATTGTGAGGATTCTGATTTAGATTAGTGGTTAATTTTATTGTTTGAGATTAGCCATGTGAATTTTGAAGTTTTAGAGTTGTCTAATTCCTCAAAGTATTGAATCAACCGTACTGTAGCCGCGGCTGGTGGATATTGAATTCAGGCGTTGCTTTAGTTTTTAGAACAATCAGTCGCAGCGGTATGGTAGCTTGCGTCTGGATGGATTTCGAATTTCAGTCGTTGAGTTTTGCGTCTGGCAGTCGTTGCTTTTGTGTTGCGTCGACTGGAATTGATGACGTGGGCGCTGTGACGTCGTTTGATTTAGTTAACGCCGTGTTTTGAGTGTTGCGACTGGATGACCAGCTGTGGATGTGAGAAACCAGTCGAGGGAGCAGCGCGACGTCGTATGGTTAAGTTGAAACGCTGCGTTTCGAGTGTTGCGTCTGGTACCAGTTTTGAGGATTATACCAGCTTTTGTTTAGCGCTTGCGACTGGATAGCTTGTGACTGGACAGCTTGCGTCTGGATTGTTGCGTCTGGTTGTTGCGTCTGGACAGCTTGCGTCTGGATTGTTGCGTCTGGTTGTTGCGTCTGGACAGCTTGCGTCTGGATCGTTGAGTCTAGACTGAATTTATGGTAACGACTGGTTGCTGATATTAGATTCCTACGGTTTCAGACGACTGGATTTGTGAGCAACAGTCGAGAGATTTGAGATGGATATATTTATATAGAGGTGTTGATTGACACTTAGAATTATTTTTGAGCCAGCCATTCCTTATCTTTTCTTTCTCAAACCCTCGTAGAGCTACTGTTCACCGAGGTTTTCTTCCCTAGATTCTCGTCGTTCTCCATCGAAGATTTGAGTGTTTTCGGTGGCGCTGGGTTCCTTGTGAACTTCTTTTTCGATTGCTACCCATTTGAAGCTGCGGGACGACCTGGGAGAAGATCGCGAAAGCTGCTGGTTCCTGGTCGTGAGCGCTGCCGTGCCCTGTTTGAATTGGGGAGGTAGAATTTGCGAATTCGAGGTACGATTGAGCAGCCCTTAGCAGTCTTGAGCGTGAACATGTCTATATTTCAATGTTGTGAAATCTGTGAAGTTGCTGCTATGGGAAGTAATATTTGATTATTTGCACTTGACGGAACTAGAGAGACCCCGGTGCGCAATTTATATGCTCAGGGGCGATGCAATGATGTGGTGGGAAGGAGCCAAGTTAACTGTGGACTTGGAAATGCTCACCTGGGAGGAATTTAAAAGGGTCTTCTTCGAGCAATATTTTACAGTTGATGTTCGAGAGCAATTGCAGAGTGAATTTCTAACTCTCAAGCAAGAAGGAATGGAGATGCGGGATTATATCCGCAAGTTCGAGAGGGGATGTTATTTTGTTCCATTGATTGGGACAAACGCAGAAGCCAAGCTTCGGCATTTCATTAATGGGTTGAAGCCCATGATTAAGCATGATGTTAGGTTGGCAGAACCTATATATTATAGAGTTGCTGTTAATAAGGCTCTTCGAGCAGAACAAGACTGGAATGCGATTGATGATGAGAGGCAATTGAAGAGGCAAGCATTCCATCAAAACGATAAAAGGAAGTTCAAGAAACAGAACAATAATCAACAAGGGTCGCAGGGAAAGGGACCAATTGCTGCTCAACCAATTTCTGCTATTCCAAATACAGGGAATAGATAGCCTTGTCCTATTTGCAAGAAGAATCATAAGGGACAGTGTCTTCAAGGGCAAAATGTATGTTACACTTGTGGTAAACCAGGCCACATGTCAAGATATTGCCCCCAGAAACAACAACAACTCATTACCAGCAGGGCATACGTGATGACTGCTGAAGAAGCACCAGCAGATACCACATTGGTGACGGGTAAAATTTCTGTTGATAATATGTCTACCATTGTTTTGCTAGATTCTGGTGCAACTCATTCGTTTGTATCGGAAAGATTTCTAAGAAATTATTTATTGAACCGATAGAAGTAGAAGTAGGATACTGTGTTCAGGTCCCTACAGGAGAAAGCATAGTAACCAATCGTACGATTCGAAATGTAGAACTTAAGTTACAGGGTAATATTGTTTATGCAGATCTCATAATAATGCTGTCAGGCCCCGTGCTAATTACTCACAATTAACACTTAATAAACGCATAAACACGGAAGCTAAAATCAGGGCTTAAAAATTTTTCGAAATCATTTGGGCCTGAACGTAAAAACATACAGTCAAAATATCGATAATCAAAATATAAGTTAACTCAAACTTATACAAACCAGGCAACCATAAATCTCAAGTCTAACACAAATCCCAAATACACAGAAACACGGGGCATCCCCCGGTTCAATACAGAATACAATATACTGGGACTCATGGTAAAGGGGGTCGACCAGCTGAACCTCCACTCTGTCTAGCCTGACTACCTGAAGATCCTACAAATGGGTAACACAGACCCAAGACACAAAAGCAGGAAACAAAATATACAAGGTCAAGCCTCAGTACGAAGAGCTATCCAAACAGCTAAAAATGCAACATGCCATAAATCAATGCTATGAATGCATGAGGGCTATCAAAGAATCGGATAGCTAGACCAGTCTATCAACTGATTACTCAAATCAAGCCTCTATACCACTCGCAGCCAATCAGCCGGTGGAAATCATCGGTCCGTGATCATCCGGGCCCGTCAGCCCATCACAGCTCGGTGGTAGACACTTGAATCCGGTAGTCACCACTCCGATGATAGCGTTGGACTTTTCGGGCACGACTCATCAGTCGACCAGTCACAACGTGGCACCCAATCAGGTCATCAAATCAATCTGTCAAAGGCTCAATATGTATGCATGTATGCCAATCAATATCATTGCATAATGCGTACAAGGCATAATACGTGAAACATCAGGCATAACTCAAGCAATTCAGTAACTGATTCACGTAAACACATAACAACAAATCCACAGATTTCGCAACACTGAAATATAGTCATGTTCACGCTCAAAGCAACTAAGGGCTGCTCAATCGTACCTTAACTCCTCAAATTCTACCTCAATAAATCTCAAGAACCACGGCCAGCAACTAGAGCAAGTCCACATCCTTAGAAGCTCCACCAAAATCCTGGAAACTGAAATCCATAAGTTCACGCTAGCAGGAGGAAAACACGGCACATGTTTCTCCCGACAACTTCGAATGCTAGCAACTCCACGCTTCCAAATTCAGCGTTACTTCAAGGTCTAAAATGGGTAGCAATCGAAAGAGCTAAGCTAGGGAAATCCAACGCCACCGAAAACTTCAAAAACAGAGGCTGGAATCGACGGGAAATTAAGGAAGAAAGGTTCGAGTGAACAGTAGCTCGACGAGGTTTTGGATAAAGAGATAAGAAATATCAGGTTCTAAATAATTCTAAGTGTCGATCAACACTTCTATATATAATCTCCCAAATCCAACGTCTGCTGACCACCAAAAATTCAGTCGACAAGAACAGTAGAAATCTCCCAGCAGATACCACCTCTTCTTCGTTAAAACCAGCAGCAACAACCAGATGAGGCATTCACGAGAAAACATCCCAAAAAGACACCGTTCCAACTTACTCAAACGACGTCGCAGAGCTTCACCAGCTGTTAACACCTATCGCTTGCAAATCGACCAAAAGCTGGTAACAAATCTCTTCAAACAAACACCAGCGGCTGGTTACGCGAAATCAATCAAAATGACGACGCATCAACTAATCCAAACGACGCCGCATTCAATACGTCAGCACCGCTACCACCAGATGGTCACCCAGTCGCAACACATTTCTCACAACGATTTTGTTGCGGCTGGTACCAGACGCAATACTCAAAACGTGGCGTTTCAACTTATCGAAACGACGTCGCTATACCTCCTCGGTTGGTTCTTCGAACCAGCAGTTGATCTCTCCTCTTCTCGCGCATCTGCTGATCTAGTAGTCAACACTCAAAACGTTGACTAACACATGTCGCTCTCTCAATCACTTGCGCACTAAAAGCAACGTCTGCCAGCAGAAATCCCTACAAACGCAACTACGACTAGCAGATAACTTTCTAAGCGAAATGACGACGAAATCCTCGCGTGCTGCAGTAGCTATCTACATCCAAACTCACCAGCTGCAAGCTACAGTAACTTTGACCCGCGTTGACTACCAAAATTCGCGACTGCTGATTCAATACTTAGAAATGCGACATTTCTAATTTCTCAAAATTCGCGTGGCTAAACCCAATCAATAAATTATCCACTAATCTAAATCTGAATCCTCACATTCTCCCCACCTTAAGAGATTTCGTCCTCGAAATCAAAGGCAAGCAAGGGCAGAAATAACCAAACATGAAAATCAGCACAATCCCCACTCAAATTCGAAGCAAAACCAGCAATTTACCTGGAAAAACCTGCACGATAAGTGCTCAAATAGATGAGGCATGTCCTGTCTCATCTTCTCCTAAACTTCCCAGGTTGCTTCTTCTCGGCCATGCTTGCTCCATTGGACCATCACCAACGGAATAATCTTGTTTCTCAGCTGCTTCTCCTTTCGATCCAGAATCTGCACTGGATATTCAACATAGCTCAAGGCAGAATCCAGTTCAACTTTGCCAGTTCTCAAAACATGGGACGGATCTGGCTCATATTTTCTTAACATAGACACATGAAAGACATCATGCATCGCTGCTAACTCCTCGGGCAGCCTCAGTCTATAAGCCAACTGTCCAATTCGCTCAACAATCTCAAAAGGACCAACAAATCTGGGAGCCAATTTGCTTTTAAATCGGAATCTCATCACGCTCTTGAAAGGAGAAATCTTGAGAAACACACGATCGCCTACCTCAAACTCTAACGGTCGACGTCTTCGGTTAGCATAGATAGAGAAACGGTCTTGAGCAGCCTTCATTCTACTCCGAATCATATATATCTGATCTTTCATGTGCTGAACAAACTCCTGTGTTATACGAAAACTCAAACTTTCGACCATACAACGCCTCAAACGGAGCCATTCCGATAGTCACCTGGTAGCTGTTGTTATACGAAAATTCAACCAAAGATAGCGAATCCTGCCAGCCACCGCTGAAATCCATCACAATTGCACGCAGCATATCCTCTAAAGTCTGGATAGTCCGCTCAGACTATCAGTCTGTCTGTGGGTGATAGGTCGTACTCATAGCCAATCTCGAACCCATAGCTGCTTGCAAACTCTTCCAAAATCGAGAAGTGAACCTCGGATCTCTGTCGGACACTATCGAAACCAGAACTCCATGCAATCTAACCACATGGTCGATGTACAATTTCACCATTTTCTTCATAGAGCACCTCACATCATAGGGAATGAAATGGGCTGACTTCGAAAGTCTATCAATCACAACCCAAATAGCATCACATCCCCCGCTCGATCGAGGTAAATGAGTCACGAAATCCATGGCGATGTGCTCCCAATTCCATTGGGGCACCTCTAAAATCTACAGCAGACCACCAGGTCTCATTCTCTCAACCTTGACCTGTTGGAAATTCAGAAATCGAGCAACAAAACCAGAGATGTCGCTCTTCATACCTTCCCACCAGTAGTGAGACTTCAAGGCATGATACATCTTCCTTTCACCTGATGCACACTGTACCGACTACAATGCGCTTCATTCATGATGGCCTCCTTCAAATAAATCAGGTTTGGAACCACTAATCTCCCTCAAAATCTCAGACAACCATCCGAAGAAACAGAGAAGTCATTAGACTGACCATTCTAGGCCTTAATCCTCAACTCATGGATATAGGGATCAGTCCTCTGCGCCTCCATGATGTCATGCAAAAGATGTGGCTCAACCTGAATCGTAGAAACCATGAAGAACTGATCGCTCGGCTGAAATCTCCAACCCGAAGTACTCAACTGCTCATAGACTCTCGAAGCACTCAAAAACGAAAGCATCGCAGGCTGGGCCTTCCTACTCAAAGCGTCGACAACTGAGTTCATCCGCCCAGGCTGATACTGAATCTCACAGTTAAAGTCCTTGAGCAATTCCATCCATCGTCGCTGCCTCATGTTTAAATCAGACTGCGTGAAGATATACTTCAGGCTCTTGTGGTCGATGTACACCACAAATTCTTCACCATACAAATAATGTCGCCAAATCTTCAAGGCAAAAACTATCGCAGCCAACTCCAAATCGTGAACAGGGTACCTCGTCTCGTGAGGCTTCAACTGTTGAGACGCATAGGCAATCACGTACCCGTTCTGCATCAGAACACACCCTAACCCATTGAGAGAAGCATCGGAGCACACCACGAATCCTCCGGATCTAGACAGTAAAGCCAACACAGGAGCAGTAGTTAACTTCTCCTTCAACGTCTGAAAACTGATCTCCCACTCCTCTGTCCACTCAAATCTCTTATTCTTCTGAGTCAACTACGTCAGAGGCTTAGCTATTGCAGATAACTTCTCGATAAAACGCCTATAATAGCCAGCCAAACCCAAGAAACTACGGATCTCAGAAACGTTCCTAGGTCTCTCCCAGTTAAAAACTGCTTCGACCTTACTCGGATCTACTGAAATCCTTTGTGCCGAAATCACATGACCCAAAAAGATAATGCTGTCCAGCCAAAATTCACACTTGCTGAACTTAGCATAGAGCTGCGAGTCTCTCAGTCGCTGCAACACCAGTCTCAAATGCTCCTTATGCTCTCTCATGCTCCTCGAGTAAATCAGGATGTCATCAATGAAGACGATCACGAACCGATCAATATACTCGCTGAAGACGCGATTCATCAAATCCATGAACACAGCTGGGGCATTTGTCAATCCAAACGGCATGACAAGAAACTCATAATGCCCATATCTAGTCCGGAAAGCTGTCTTCGCCACGTCAGCGTCTCTAATCCGCAACTGTTGATAACCAGAGCACAAATCAATCTTTGAGTACACGACCGATCCCTGCAACTGGTCGAACAAGTCATAAATCCTTGGCAACGGATACTTGTTCTTCACTGTTGCTTTATTCAACTGTCTGAAATCCACACACATCCTCATGGATCCATCCTTCTTCTTCACGAAAAGAATCGGAGCTCCCCAAGGCGACATGCTCGGCCAGATGAAGCCTTTCTCTAAGAGATCTCTAAACTGATCCTTCAACTCTCTCAACTCTGCTGGTGCCAACCGATACGGAGCTCTAGAAATCGGGGCGGTACCGGGCACCAACTCGATACTAAAGTCGATCTCACGCCTCAGAGGAAATCTAGGTATCTCGTCTGGAAATACGTCGGGAAACTCTCGAACAACAGGAATATCATTCAACTCTAATCGCTGCTCTTGGGAACTATCAAGCGCATAAATCATGAATCCAGCATTTCCTAGTGAAAGCAGGCTAAACATCTCCATGGCGGAAACTAGCGGAATCTTCGGACGCGAATCAGCACCGTAGAAATCCCACTTCTCACCCGAATCAGGGCGAAATCTCACAACACCATGGAAGCAATCCACCGTAGCCTTATAGCTAGACAGCACATCCATCCCCAAGATACAATCAAAATCTCTAATCCCCAAAACTATCAGATTGGAGACCAAAACATGTTCATCAAATCTAATCAGACAATCAATCACTACTTCTCGAGACCACAAACTCACACCCGCAGGAGTAGACACAGACACGACATCACACAATGGGGATGAACTAAACCCATGCTCAAACACAAATAACTCAGATATGAAAGAATGTGATGCACCAGTGTCAAAAAGAACTCTCATGAGATATGAAAGAATGTGATGCACCACGTAGTCAAAAGAACTACTCATAGGATAATAAAAAATAAAGCATGTACCTCCAATAACCATGCCAGGCGTCTCCTCTGCCTGCTCTCTGTTCAAAGCATTCGCCTGAGCCTGCTGGGGAATCTGAAACTGAGGTCGGGAAGGTCCTCCAAACCTAGATGGCTCACGAGGCTGAAATCCTGTTCGCTGGGACTGAGAGAAAGACTGCTGTCGCTGCGAAGAACCACTAGCGTAACCCTGCTGCGACTGACCAGAAGACCGCCCTCCTATCGAAGGACACGCCCTAGCAAAATGTCCCGGCTGACCACAAAGATGGCAAAGTCCTCTAACTCCACGACACTGCAAAGTCTCATGCCTCCCTCTGCACTGTGCACAAAATCCGCCGCCAGAACCACTGCCTGACCGCTGCCAGAACCAGAACTCACGGACCCAAAGGAACTCGAATGGCCCTTCTTCTTGAATTGCTTTCCTCGAGGTCGGAACTGCTGGCAACTCGACTGCTGTGACCCCTGAGGAGACTGATACGACTGCGACACCGCCTGCACTGGCTGAGGAGCACGTCCAGTCGTCTGATGCACCGGAGCCTCTGCATCCATCAAACTCTCCTCAATATCAACCGCATTGTTCACAGCTTCCATGAAAGTCTCCGGGGACCCAGATAACACCATCCGGTAAAGATCAGGTCTCAAGACCTTCAAGAATTTGTTCCTCTTAGTCCGCTTTTGGTTCGCTACACTCGGCATATACACAAAAAGCGCAAAAAACTGCCTTGCATACTCGGCCACTCGCATGTTACCCTGCTTGAGATTGTCGAACTCTCGCTCTCGGCTGGCGAAGTAAGACTCCGGGGTATATTCCCGACGGAACGCCTCACAGAAACTCTCCCAGGTGATCACTGCTCCACTATCATGAAGCATCCTAGAAGTGCCTCTCCACCAGCGCTGCGCATCATCCCGCAACTGCAGCACCGCCAACTTCTCTCTTTTCCGGAGCGTACTCCAAGGTATCGAACAGGTCCTCCATCTGAACTAACCATGCCTCAGCTCTCGCACCTTCCTCAGTAGCAGCAAACTTCGGAGGGTTCGTACGCTAAAATCGAGCTAAAACTAGTTCCATCTCACCTATCCTTCGAGTCACATCATCCACCCGATGAACATCCTCATCACTATCTGGAGCTCTAGACCCCTCAGCGGAACGTCAATATCTACCTCTTCTTGGCGGCATCAACACAAGTCTAGAGGTAAGTCTAACAATAGATATAATATCAAGGCAGAAAAATCATGTAAGTCACAGAGTCAATCAACAATCAAATCAAAACTCTGTGCCTAGACTCGAGTGCGATCAAAAGAAATCGAGCTTATCCCAGTTTAAGCTCTGATATAAAAAATGTCAGGCCCGTGCTAATTACTCACAATTAACACTTAATAAACGCATAAACACGGAAGCTAAAATCAGGGCTTAAAAATTTTTCGAAATCATTTGGGCCTGAACGTAAAAACATACATTCAAAATACAAAATATAAGTTAACTCAAACTTATACAAACCAGGTAACCATAAATCTCAAGTCTAACACAAATCCCAAATACATAGAAACACGGGGCATCCCCCGGTTCAATACATAATACAATATACTGGGACTTCGACCAGCTGAACCTCCACTCTGTCCAGCCTGACTACCTGAAGATCCTGCAAATGGGTAACACAGACCCAAGACACAAAAGCAGGAAACAAAATATACGAGGTCAAGCCTCAGTACGAAGAGCTATCAAAATAGCTAAACATGCAACATGCCATAAATCAATGCTATGAATGCATGAGGGCTATCAAAGAATCGGATAGCTAGACCAGTCTATCAACTGGCAACTCAAATCAAGCCTCTATACCACTCGCAGCCAATCAGCCGGTGGAAATCATCGGTCCGTGATCATCCGGGCCCGTCAGCCCATCACAGCTCGGTGGTAGACACTCGAATCTGGTAGTCACCACTCCGATGATAGCGTTGGACTTTTCGGGCACGACTCATCAGTCGACCAGTTACAACGTGGCACCCAATCAGGTCATCAAATCAATCTGTCAAAGGCACTCGCAGCCAATCAGCCGGTGGAAATCATCGGTCCGTGATCATCCGGGCCCGTCAGCCCATCACAGCTCGGTGGTAGACACTCGAATCTGGTAGTCACCACTCCGATGATAGCGTTGGACTTTTCGGGCACGACTCATCAGTCGACCAGTTACAACGTGGCACCCAATCAGGTCATCAAATCAATCTGTCAAAGGCTCAATATGTATGCATGTATGCCAATCAATATCAATGCATAATGCATACAAGACATAATACGTGAAACAGCAGGCATAACTTAAGAAATTCAGTAACTGATTCACGTAAACACATAACAACAAATCCACAGATTTCACAACACTGAAATATAGTCATGTTCACGCTCAAAGCTTCTAAGGGCTGCTCAATCGTACCTTAACTCCTCAAATTCTACCTCAATAAATCTCAAGAACCACGGCCAGCAACTAGAGCAAGTCCACAGCCTTAGAAGCTCCACCAAAATCCTGGACACTAAAATCCAGAAGTTCACGCTAGCAGGAGGAAAACACGGCAGAGGTTTCTCCCGACAACTTCGAATGCTAGCAACTCCACGCTTCCAAATTCAGCGTTACTTCAAGGTCTAAAATGGGTAGCAATCGAAAGAGCTAAGTTAGGGAAATCCAACGCCACCGAAAACTTCAAAAACAGAGGCTGGAATCGACGGGAAATTAAGGAAGAAAGGTTCGAGTGAAAAGTAGCTCGACGAGGGTTTGGATAAAGAGATAAGAAATATCAGGTTCTAAATAATTCTAAGTGTCGATCAACACTTCTATATATAATCTCCCAAATCCAACGTCTGCTGACCACCAAAAATTCAGTCGACAAGAACAGTAGAAATCTCCCAGAAGATAACATCGCTTCTTCGTTAAAACCAGCAGCAACAACCAGATGAGGCATTCACGAGAAACATCCCAAAACGACACCGTTCCAACTTACTCAAACGACGTCGCAGAGCTTCACCAGCTAGTAACACCTATCGCTTGCAAATCGACCAAAAGCTGGTAACAAATCTCTTCAAAAAAACACCAGCGGCTGGTTACGCGAAATCAATCAAAACGACGACGCGTCAACTAATCCGAACGACGCCACATTCAATAAGTCAGCACCGCTACCACCAGCTGGTCACCCAGTCGCAACACATTTCTTACAACGATTTTCTTGCGGCTGGTACCAGACGCAATACACAAAACGCGGCGTTTCAACTTATCGAAACGACGTCGCTATACCTCCTCGACTGGTTCTTCGAACCAGCAGCTGATCTCTCCTCTTCTCGCGCATCTGTTGATCTAGTAGTCAACACTCAAAACATTGACTAACACGTGTCTCTCTCTCAATCACTTGCGCGCTAAAAGCAACGTCTGCCAGCAGAAATCCCTACGAACGCAACTACAGTAACTTTGTGTTGGGGATCCGGATCCGCCCCCCGGCCAAGCAGCGGAAGAACAAGAAATAGGTGCCGGGAGGAGATCAATACAATAAACAAATAACATACTACGACATTCATAGGATGTTTTGGTGGATTACCTCGCTGGCACTTGTGCCTGGCTCCAACCGTGATTACAATAATCCGGCTCTTCTCGGTAGATTGCCGTAGTTTATGCCAATCCAGTCCACGACCAGATCCGAGACTCCTTCGTCAGAATGCACTAGAAGCGCTGAAGAATTCTACACGAATGGATTCTTCTCGAAAAGTTGGCCGGAAACGAATTTCCGGCGACAACAGGCGGCGGCGGGCGGCGCACGGCGGCGGCGGCGTGAGGGAGATGAAGAGAGGGGCGGCTAGTGCTTTAGGGTTAGGGTTTTGATAATTGTGTTGTGTTGTTGTTAAGTCTAACTTAAGTCTAATTAAATAGACTTAAGTGTTGGACTTGGACCGGCCCAACGGGCCCGGGTCCAACGATGAACATTCAGTTCATCTCCAACACCGAGACTTCACCGTAACTCCGATCGCCGATCAGATCGGACCGATCGACTCAGTTTCCAAAACTGAATAATATGATCTGAAAAACCATTTTTCAGAACCCCAGTGCAAAATGACCATTTTGCCCCTCAACAGCGGAAAACCTCGGTTTGACCCCTGTTGACTTTTAGGAAGTCGCACTCCCCAAAATCCTCTTCTCGTGCTCAACACATTGAGCTGAGTATCCGTGCGGGAATCTCGAATCTAGTACTTGTGTGACCCTCAATGGTTCAGGGATACAGCTAGCCGTGGGCCCACAACCATTGTGGCTCCGGAATCACAATTCCGGACCTGCCCAATGGATCATGGTAAAGCGTCTAGCAACATCGCCCCATGATCCCCTAGGTATCACTGATAGTGCCTACAAGAACCAGTCGGTCGTGGTTAGCGTACAGTACGGTCCTTTCAATCCATATATCCCGATCAGATTAACGACCATTGGTAAATCGAGAGTCGCTATAGATCCGATAGCTATGCATACATCTTGGAGATCGAATA
>KV005678.1:0-45417 GCA_001598015.1 Dorcoceras hygrometricum
ACCGATATCAGCCCTGAGGAGCTGATTATGCTTAAACAATGGTGGGACGACGAGGTTAAATCTCGATGCTATGTGATGGCGTCGATGTCCAATGAAATGCAACGGTGCTTTGAGAAGACAAAGTATGCTGCCGACATACTTTTTCATCTCAAGGAACTGTACGGGGAGAACTCTCGACATGAGAGGTTCACGGCTGTAAAGGAGCTTATGACGAGCCGCATGCGCGATGGGACTTCGGTCCGCGAGCATGGGGTTCGTATGATTGGGCTCGTTGAAAAGCTGTCGGGCCTTGATATCACACTTCCACATGAGCTGTCTGTGGATGTGCTTATCCTCTCATTGCCTGCTGCATTCGACCCCTTTGTGGTCAACTTCAACATGAACAAGCTGGCAGCCACCCTTGAAGAGGTGGTTAACATGCTTGTAGTGTTCGAAGGAACCATAAAGAAGGACAAACCCGTCCTCCTTATGGGCTCTTCTGCGAAGAAGGGGCCCAGACGCAAGGGCAAGAAGTGTTCTGCCCCTGCGAAGGAGGAAAAGTCCATCAAGAAGCCAAAGGCAAAGGCTTCCAAGCCAAACAAGAGCGAGGATGTTTGCCACCACTGCCACAAGCCTGGGCATTGGAGGAGGAACTGCAAGGAGTACCTCAAGCAGTTGCGAACTGCGAAAGATATGTTCTATATTGAAATAAATATGTCTCTTAGTTCGACTTCTTGGGTACTTGATACCGGATGTGGATCTCATATCTGCAATGATTTTCAGGTGATGACAAGAATCCGACGTCTTAGAGAGGGTGAGACCCACTTGAGGCTTGGCAATGGAGCAAGAGTTGCTGCTATAGCTATAGGAGATGTCTATTTATTTCTGCAGCAGATGCTTTGCTTTCTTAAATTCAGCAGATGCATATTCAGCAGATGCTTTGCTTTCTTAAATTCAGCAGATGCATATTCAGCAGATGCTTTGCTTTCTTAAATTCAGCAGATGCATATTCAGCAGATGCTTTGCTTTCTTAAATTCAGCAGATGCATATTCAGCAGATGCTTTGCTTTCTTAAATTCAGCAGATGCATATTCAGCAGATGCTTTGCTTTCTTAAATTCAGCAGATGCATATTCAGCAGATGCTTTGCTTTCTTAAATTCAGCAGATGCATATTCAGCAGATGCTTTGCTTTCTTAAATTCAGCAGTTTATTCCTCAGCTGGTAATTTGCTTTCTTAAATTCAGCAGATGCATATTCAGCAGATGCTTTGCTTTCGTAAATTCAGCAGATGCATATTCAGCAGATGCTTTGCTTTCGTAAATTCAGCAGATGCATATTCAGCAGATGCTTTGCTTTCGTAAATTCAGCAGATGCATATTCAGCAGATGCTTTGCTTTCGTAAATTCAGCAGATGCATATTCAGCAGATGCTTTGCTTTCGTAAATTCAGCAGATGCATATTCAGCAGATGCTTTGCTTTCGTAAATTCAGCAGATGCATATTCAGCAGATGCTTTGCTTTCGTAAATTCAGCAGATGCATATTCAGCAGATGCGTTGCTTTCGTAAATTTCAGCAGATGTATTTCCCCAAGTACTCATACATGAGGATTTGGGGATGTCCTGCTTACGTGAAGCAGACAGTGGGAGATAAGCTGGATACGAGATCCATCTTATGCTGCTTCATTGGGTATCCAAAGAATTCCATTGGATACTACTTCTACTATCCGAGCGAAGCAAAAGTGTTTGTTTCTAGGAATGCCACCTTTATGGAAAGGGAATTTCTACTTGATAGAAAGGGCAAGATAGTAGAACTCGAAGAGGTTCGAGAACCAACTGAAGTACCAAGTGAATTTCCTGCGCCTCAAGAGCCAGTACCAGAAATGGTCGCACCTAGGAGTTCCGAAAGGGTCCCTAGGGCTCCTGAGAGATATGGTTTTCTCCTTGAAGATGATCAAGGTGATCAAGTTGTTGGATCTGATCCAAGAACTTTCAAGGAGGCAATTTCCGATGCTGATTCTAATTTGTGGCTTGAAGCAATGCAGTCTGAGTTTGACTCAATGCATGCTAACCAAGTTTGGACTCTTGTTAATCCTCCCAAAGTAATTGTTCCTATTGGGTGCAAATGGGTATACAAGAGGAAACTAGGGCCTGATGGTAAGGTAATGACCTACAAGGCACGACTGGTCGCGAAAGGTTACACTCAAAGGCAAGGTGTTGACTATGATGAAACCTTCTCACCAGTCGCAATGTTCAAGTCAATTAGAATCTTGTTAGCCATAGCCGCATGGTACGACTATGAGATATGGAAAATGGATGTGAAAACTGCGTTCCTTAATGGAAACATTAAGGAAGAGATCTATATGACGCAGCCTGAGGGTTTCACATCTGTTGGAAGCGAGCATAAGGTATGCAAGCTTCAGAGATCGATCTACGGTCTCAAACAAGCATCGCGAAGTTGGAACCTGAGATTCGATGAGACAATTAAGGAATTTGGTTTCATCAAGAATCCCGAGGAGCCATGTGTATACAATAAGGTAGTTAAAAGCGCTGTGACGTTCCTCGTACTTTATGTTGATGACATTCTACTCATTGGGAATGACGTAGGAATGCTACAGTCAACTAAAGTCTGGTTGTCTAGTAGATTTTCGATGAAGGACATGGGTGAAGCATCCTATATTCTTGGAATACAGATCTATCAGGATAGATCAAAACGGATTCTCGGACTCACCCAAGCTACCTACATCGATACCATATTTAAGCGGTTCTCTATGGAAGAGTCCAAGAGAGGACACCTACCTATGTGCCATGGGGTCACTCTATCTAAGTCTATGTGTCCAAAGACTGATGAGGAGATAGAGAGTATGACACGTGTGCCATATGCCTCGGCAATAGGTAGTATTATGTATGACATGATCTCGACTAGACCGGATGTCGCATATGCTCTGAGTGTCACGAGCCGCTACCAGGCCAACCCCGGCCAATTACATTGGAAGGCTGTGAAGGATATTCTTAAATACTTACGAAGGACTAAGAATATGTTCATGGTCTATAGGGGTGGTGAAATGAAACTGGAAGGCTACACTGATTCTAGATTCCAGTCTGACGTGGATGATTCGAAGTCAACCTCTGGATTTGTATTCATGCTCAATGGTGGTGCTGTCTCTTGGAAGAGTTCCAAGCAGGACACCATCGCGGATTCAACCACTGAGGCTGAGTACATCGCAGCATCAGCTGCTGCTAAGGAGGCGGTTTGAATAAGGAATTTCGTCCAAGAGTTGGGCGTCATTCCTAATGGAGTTGGTCCAGTCCCGGTGTACTGCGACAACACGGGTGCCGTTGCGCAAGCAAAGGAGCCTAGGTCTCACCAAAGATCCAAACATATACTGAGGAAATACCACATAATCCGGGATATTGTGGCTAAAGGTGACATAGCAGTTGAGAGAGTCGCCTCTGCGGACAACGTTGCTGATCCACTTACGAATCCCTTGCCAGGACCCTTGTTTGAAAAACATCGCGAAACAATGGGACTGCGTCTGATGAGTAGTTGGCTTTAGGGCAAGTGGGAGATTGTTAGAGTAGATGCCCAACTAGCCAACTTGTGGCATGTGGGTTTATAGACTCTTGTATTTGACAATCTTCATATATATGATATTCGCATTTATTTATGGCATTCTTTACTTTCATTGTGTTGTATGATGATTAACAATTGCGTTGAGTAAAGATCTAGAATGCACTATAGTGTATATTAGATGTGATAGTGGGTAAGACGGCTATCATGAAACACATCTAATAGTCACTGTGTATTCTGAATTAGTTCCTAGTCGATTGGGCCGTCAAAATGAGGATAAGGCCGCCCGAGTTCGAGACTAATATCTGCGATGAAAAGTACCATGTTTCATTGGTAGGGAACATTGTGATGTTCTGAGCATGCAGATAGATAGTGACCTGGTGATCTATCGAATTACCCTCGTTCGGACTTTCCAAGTGGTTACCATTTGTCGAGTGGATAAGTCCGAGGTCTTGGTTGTACTGATTAGTCCTCATGACTCGAAACGTCATTGAGACTCTACATGATAGGCGTCTCACTTTGACTCGTTTGCCGACTCACTTGGGGTCATTAGGCGGCGGGATTGGGTGAGACCCCGAAACATGATATGATTTGCCGGTTGTTACACCGGTCTAGCTGACTGATTTCCTTTGACAGCCTCATGCATTCATAGCATTGATTTATAGCATGTTGCATGTTTATCTGCTTTGATAGCTCTTCGTACTGAGGCTTGACCTCGTACTTGTTTCCTGCTTTTGTTTTTGTTTGGGTCTGTGTTGCCCATTTGCAGGAACTTCAGGTAACCAAGCTGGACCGAGTGGAAGTTCAGCTGGTCGATCCCCGCGTCCCTGAGTCCCAGTCTATATATGATATTTATTGCATCGGGGGATGCCCCGAGTTATCATGTATTGGGGAACTATTTTTGATTGATATTGTTGTTACCTGTTGCATATGAGTTTGAGTCAACTCATATTTTGAGTATTGAATATTTTGAATGTATGATTTGAAGTTCAGGCCCATTGTATTTCGAAAAATTTTTAAGCCCTGATTTTAAGCTTCCGTGTTTATGCGCTTATATTGTGTTATTCGTAGTAATTAGCACGGGGCCTGACAGCCTACCATCTCCTTTTGCCCCGAGGACCTGCCTCGGGATGTTGAGTCACATAATGACGCGTTGGTCATCAGGGCTATTATTGCTAATTATGAAGTGGCCCGCATCTTCGTGGATTCTGGGAGTTCAGTCAATGTATTCTTCAAGAGCGTGATCAGATGGATCTTTGGGAATACCGCATGGAGCCTGTGAACACACCCCTATTGTTAGAGTAGATGCCCAACTAGCCAACTTGTGGCATGTGGGTTTATAGACTCTTGTATTTGACAATCTTCATATATATGATATTCGCATTTATTTATGGCATTCTTTACTTTCATTGTGTTGTATGATGATTAACAATTGCGTTGAGTAAAGACCTAGAATGCACTATAGTGTATATTAGATGTGATAGTGGGTAAGACGGCTATCATGAAACACATCTAATAGTCACTGTGTATTCTGAATTAGTTCCTAGTCGATTGGGCCGTCAAAATGAGGATAAGGCCGCCCGAGTTCGAGACTAATATCTGCGATGCAAAGTACCATGTTTCATTGGTAGGGAACATTGTGATGTTCTGAGCATGCAGATAGATAGTGACCTGGTGATCTATCAAACTACCCTCGTTCGGATTTTCCAAGTGGTTACCATTTGTCGAGTGGATAAGTCCGAGGTCTTGGTTGTACTGATTAGTTCTCACGACTCGAAACGTCATTGAGACTCTACATGACAGGCGTCTCACTTTGACTCGTTTGCCGACTCACTTGGGGTCATTATGCGGCGGGATTGGGTGAGACCCCGATGCATGTAGGAGTCGATGCATCGTTGTCGAGTATTCACCGCTCGCAGACATGCGTGGATATCCTATGTTATCTGAGGGGATAATAGTGCATAAATCTCTGGCCAGAGTACTAGAAGTGTTTTAGGTAAATGTGTTTACCTAGTTACACTCGCGATGTCACTATTCGATCTCCAAGATGTATGCATAGCTATCGGATCTTTAGCGACTCTCGATTTACCAATGGTCGTTGATCTGATTGGGATATATGGATTGAAAGGACCGTACTGTACGCTAACCACGACCAACTGGTTCTTGCAGGCACTATCAGTGATACCTAGGTGATCATGGGGCGATGTTGCCAGACGCTCTTACCATGATCCGATGCGCAAGTCCGGAATTGTGATTCCGGAGCCACAATGGTTGTGGGCCCACGGCTAGCTGTATCCCTGAACCATTGAGGGTCACACAAGTACTGGATTCGAGATTCCCGCACGGATACTGAGCTCAATGTGTTGAGCACTTGAGGAGGATTTTGGGGAGTGCGACTTCCTAAAAGTCAACTGGGGTCAAATCGTGATTTCACGCTGTTGAGGGGCAAAACGGTCATTTTGCACTGGGGTTCTGAAAAATTGTTTTTCAAATCATGGTATTCAGTTTTGGAAATGTAGTCGATCGGTCCGATCTGATCGGCGATCGGAGTTATAATGAAGTCACGGTGATAGGGATGAACCGAATGTTCATCCGTTGGACCCGGGCCCGTTGGGCCGGTCCAAGTCTATCACAAGTCTATTTAATTAGACTTAAGGGCTTCATAAATAAGGATCATAACACTTGATTAAAAACCCTAACCCTAGCTCCAAAAAGTGCCGCCCCCTTCTCCTCCAAAGCCTCGCCGCCGCCGCCGCCGGTGCACGCCGCCGCCTCGCCGGACTTGCTTCGGCCAAATTTTCGAGGAGAATCCATTGGTGATAAAATCCATCAGTCTTCTAGTGCAGGCTGATCGGAGGGAGATCGTTTCCGGTCATGGACCTGATTGACGAATCTACCGCCGCCTACCGTGAAGAGCCGGCGTTCTTGTAATTCCGGTTGGAGCCAGGCACGAGTTGCCAGCAAGGTAATCAACAAAAACACCCTATGAATGGTTCGTATTGTGTTTGATTATAATTGTATTGATCGTCTCCCGGGCAATTGTTTTGTTTTCCGCTGCGCCCTGGGAGGCGGGATCCGGATCCTACGCCACGGTTCTCCAACACCTATATGGGTTCACTGGGGACTATTTACAGTCGGTGGGGGATGTTCAGTTGCCTATGTCGCTCGGCTCGGGCGAATACAGGAAGACTAAGGTGGTGGAGTTAACTGTTGTGTATGCACCTTCTTCTTACAACGTCATTCTCAGGAGGCCAGCCATGGCTGCGTTCTCGGCTGTGGCCTCGGCCTTGCACCAGAAGATCAAATTCCCAGTGAGAGATTTAGTAAGGGAAGTCCTCGGGGACCATAATATGGCGGGAAGTGTTATGTCGAAGAGGTGAGAGTTGAGCAGAAGGTGGCTAAGTCCCGAGCTCAAAACCATCCTAGGGCTCGGGAGGACCGAGGTGTGAATTTGGTTGGAGAGGATTTTCAGTTGACTACGGAGGATGAGGAAGAAGAGGTAGTCCTCGTTCCTCCAGCTGGGATTTGTGAAAATTTCTAAGTCCCTTCTCGAGGAGGTGCGAGGGCAGTTGATTCAGTGTTTGGAGAAGAACAGAGATGTATTCGCCTGGTCCCCGTCCGATCTGAAGGGGGTCAAGCGTGAAGTAATGGAGCATCGGTTAAATGTCTCCTCGGGTTCCCGACCAGTTATTCAAAAGCGGAGACACTTCAGGCCCGAGAAGGACATCGTGATCAGAAGTCAGGTCGAGGACCTGTTGCAGGCTGGCCATATCCGGGAGGTACACTTTCCTACTTGGTTATCTAATGTTGTTCTGGTACCGAAAGCTACAGGGAAATGGAGGATGTGCGTGGATTTTCGGGATCTGAACAAGGCCTGCCCCAAGGATTGTTACCCCCTCCCGAGGATCGACCAGCTCGTCGACTCCACCTCGGGTCACGAGTTGCTCAGCTTTCTGGATGCTTATCGGGGTTATCACTAGATACCACTGGCCGAGGAGGATCAGCGAAAGGTCAGTTTTATTACTACGGATGGAACATTTTGTTATGTTGTTATGCCCTTCGGGCTTAAGAATTCAGGGGCGACGTATCAGAGGCTGATGGATAAGGTGTTCAGAGAATAGATCGGGAGAAACGTCGAAGTATATGTCGACGATATTTTGATAAAGTCTCAGGAAGAGAATTGTTTCATATCTGATGTAGAGGAAACCTTCCGCACTCTGCGGAATTATCAAATCAAGTTAAACCCTGGCAAATGTCTGTTCGGAGCTCGGACAGGGAAATTCTTGGGTTACATGGTTACTCGTCGGGGAATTGAGGCTAACCCCGAGAAGGTGTGAGTTCTGACGTCGATGTGTCCACCTCGGAATATTCAGGAGGTACAGAGGTTGATAGGGAGGATTGCTGCTCTCTCCCGATTTATCTCAAGGTCGACTGACAGGAGCCTTCCTTTCTTCAAAATACTTCACAGAGCTAAACAGTTCGAGTGGAACGAACACAGCGAGAAAGCTTTCCAAGAACTAAAGGAATATCTGAAAGGGTTGCCAGTTCTAAACAATCCCGAGCTGGGGGAACCGCTGTTTGTTTATCTCGCCGTTACTCCACAAGCGGCTAGCTCAGTTTTGGTTCGGAAAGAAGGGCAGGTACATCAGCCGGTATATTTCGTAAGCCATGCTCTAAAGGGCGCTGAGCTGAATTACACTATGTAGGATAAGCTGGCTCTGGCTCTGGTTATCACAGCTCGGCGCCTCAGGCCGTATTTCTTATCTCATCCGATCACAGTGCTTACTAACAGTGCGCTCGGGCAAATTGTCTCTCATCCCGACGCTTCTGGAAGACTTGTTAAGTGGGTTACCGAGTTCAGTGAGTATGACATACAGTTTAAGCCTTGGGCGGCCATCAAGGCACAAGCATTGGCAGATTTCTTGGCGGAAACAGTGTCCCTTGAGCAGGAAGAGAGGTGGAAAGTGTATGTTGATGGGTCTTCTTGTTCCTTGGGGAGTGGCGTAGTCATGGTGTCCCCCTGGGGGGAGGAAACAAGCTTGGAAATTACTCTTGATTTCAAAGCCTCCAACAACGAAGCCGAATATGAGGCCTTGCTCATCGGACTCCGAGCTGCAAAGAACATGGGGATAGCTCGAGTCCTGCTCTATTCTGATTGCCAGTTGGTGGTCCAACAGAGCAATGGGAGGTTTGACATTAAGAACGAGAAGATGATGAAGTATGCGGAGGCGTTGAATAAGTTGACAGAGGCCTTTTCCGAGGTGGTTCTGGAGTAGGTACCTCGGAAAAACAATGATAAGGCAGACAAACTTGCGAAGATGGCTAGCTCTCTTGCTCCATCCTCGGGGAAGGAGTACAAGGGAAAGAATTATTGTCACAAGTATATCAGGTCGGGCAGAATCAGGGGGAGGTGCCTCCGGCAGATTTGAGGCATGATATCTTGGAATATATCTTGCGAAGAGTGGTGCCCGACGACCCAAGACGTGCTCAGGAACTCAAACGTCGAGCACTACGCTTTGTTATATTGGATGATAAGTTATACAAAAGGTCTTTCTCGCGGCCGTTGCTGAAGTGTCTGGGTCTTGAGGAGGCCAAATACGTTCTGAGGGAGATTCATGAGGGGTGTTGTGGCAATCACCTCGGTGCGATTGCTCTGGCTCGGAAGGCCACACTTGCAGGTTTCTTCTGGCCTACTATGAAGCAGGATTCTACTACCCTTGTCTGATCTTGTCAGGGCTGCCAGAAACATGCTAATCTCCAAAAGCAACCTGTCGAGCCCTTGAAGACAATTATTTCCTCATGCTCATTTGATCAGTGGGGCATGGATATTGTGGGACCTTTCCCACCAGCTGGAGGACAGAGGAAGTTCTTAATAGTTGATGTGGATTATTTTTCCAAGTGGGTGGAGGTCGAGCCCTTAGCAAGAATATCCGAGGCCGAGGTGTTGAAGTTTCTGTGGAAGAACATCGTCTGCCGTTTCGGAATACCTCGAAGACTTATCTCGGATAACGGGAGACAGTTCTGTGGAGCTAAGGTTCGGGCATGGTGCCAGGAATTGAAAATCGAGCAAGTCTTCACCTCGGTGGCCTACCCTCAAAGTAATGGACAGGTAGATGTCACCAACCGAACCATCGTGTGAGCCCTCAAGGCACGACTGGACTCAGCTCGAGGAAGATGGGTGGAAGAATTGCCATGTGTTCTTTGGGCTTATCGGACGACTACCCGAGTGGCTACTGGTGAAACACCCTACTGCATGGTGTATGGTACAGAAGCACTTCTGCCAGCTGAGATCGGTCAGGACAGTCTTCGGGTTATGGAGTATACGGAAGATAACGCAGAGGTGCGTGGCCTCGAGCTGGACCATCTGGAGGAGAGAAGAGCTCGAGCAGCAGTTCGCTTATCAGCTTATCAGAGGAGAATGGAACAGGCCTACAACAAGAGAGTTCGGCCTCGAAAGTATGAGTTGGGAGACCTCGTCTGGAGGAAGATACAGTATCAGGGTGACAGAGGAAAGCTGGATCCAAAGTATGAAGGGCCATACAAGGTGGTCGGGAAAGCTGGAGTCGCTGCTTATTATCTGGAGGATGCACAAGGGAAGCGAGGACGTCGGCCATGGAATGTCATTCATCTTCGGAAGTACTATGCTTAAGATCTTTACTACTTGTAATCGCATTTTTGCTCGGCTACTTCTTGTAACAACTATTTTATGGAATAAAAGTTCTCTTCTCTCAACTCATGGTCTCGATTATCAAACTCCTCGGGTGACGACCCGAGCGGAGTACAAAAGCCCAGTTCTGCACTGGCACCTTCTCGGGTGGCAATCCCACCTGAGCACTCAAGCTCAGTTCCGCACTGGCTATTCTCTTAGCTCTTCTACGCAAACACCTAAGCCCGACCAGCTCGGCAACTAAGCCCAGTTCCGCACTGGCACCTCCTCGGGTGGCAACCTCACCTGAGCACTCAAGCCCAGTTCCGCACTGGATATTCGCGTAGCCCTTCTACGTAAACACCTAAGCCCGACCAGCTCTGAAACTAAGCCCAGTTCCGCACTGGCACCTCCTCGTGGCAACCTCACCTGAGCACTCAAGCCCAGTTCCGCACTGGCTATTCGCGTAGCTCTTCTACGCAAACACATAAGCCCGACCAGCTCGGAAACTAAGCCCAGTTCCGTACTGGCACCTTCTCGGGTGGCAACCCCACCTAAACAACTAAGCCCAGTTCCGCACTGGCCACACTCGCGTAGCTCTTCTACGCCAACACGCCTAAGCCCGGCCAGCTCGGCACTCAAGCCCATTTATGCATCGACGCCCCCTCGGGAGGAAACCTCACCCGAGTGAGGAAGACCCGCCCGAGCTCGGGAAACAAACCTATGAATGTAGTAATGAGGCAAACATCACCCTCACTCGGGCCTCATCCTTAATCATCACAGCATAAAAACTAACACTTAGCAATTTTTATTCGCTTACGAGAGCTCGGGTTATATCGATTACGTGCGCACTCGTAAGAGCTCGATTTACTTGTTCTGTCGGATTACTTTGCTTAGATTACATTGTTTGGTGATCAGCTCGGATCACGTTGTTCGGTTATAAGCTCGGATAACCTTGTTTGGTTATACACGATTATTCAACACTTGGTTGATTTTAGTTATGCTGCACTCTATCTAAGCAGTTCAGTAGCTCGGGACACCCCGCTTTGAATTTTGTGATATCGTCGGGGTACCCCGTCACGGGCCCAAGGATAAATGCGAAAAGAGAGAGAGATCGGTAAAAATATGAAATTTCATTAAAGACCAAAAGATTACAACGGAATAAAAACTAAGACTGGGGGGAGTTCGGGGGGTTGGCGTCGGCGCCGTCCCCTCCTTCTTCTTCTTCTTTTTCTTTTTCCTCCTCTTCCTCCACTTCTTCCTCAGCCTCTTCTTCATCGCCCACCTCCACCAGGGCTTGCTGAATGTCGAGAAAGGAGGCCGGGTGCTCCTCCTTGGGATAACCGTTGGCACGGAACTGGGCCAAACAGTCCCAAAAGCCGTCCTTGAAGTAGCCCCAAGCCTTCTTCGCTAGTAGGACGTCGAACTCAGGGGACCTCAAGAACTCCTCCTTGGCCTCGCTCTTCAGCCGCTCGGCCTCTTGCCCCGCCCAAGCATTGGCCTTCTCGAGCTCAGCCACCAGGGCTTCCCTCTCGATTGCCCGAGCTTCCCTCTCGGCCACCAGCTCGGCCTCCAGCGCCTCCCTCCGGGCCTTGGCCGCCTCCAGCTCCCGAGCTCTGAGGGCCTCCAACTACTCGAGCCGCACCACCACTTCGGTGTGCTGGCCCATTGCCTTGTCAAAATTCTTGCGGGAGGCCTTCACCTGTCGGTGAGTTCGGGTGAGGCGTTTCACCACCTCGACCCCCCAAGCCATTGCCTGCACAAAGAACAAGGGGTTAATATTAACAGTATTAACGTAAGGGGGAAGCTAGAGCTCGGGAGATGGAGAACATACCGAGGCAAGATTGGCCACAAAGTGACCCACAGCCTCGGTGTCGTCGGCCTTTTTCAACACTTTGAGGTCCCGGTCTGGGGCCATGTTGCAGATTAACCGGGTAGCCACGACCCCAGACGAGGAATCTACCAGTGAATCCTTAGAATAATCAAAAGGGGGGTTCGATCGGGCCCCTTCCCCGTGGACGCAGCCTCGGCAATGGTAGTAACCGGCGGCTGGTCGTGAATCTCCTCGGACGTAGGCGTCGGGGGCGTTGGTGCTCGGCTCTTCCTGGAGGTCTCCTCTTTCTGGGCCCCCGAGGTAGAGGCACCCTCCTTCTTCCGCATCTCGTGGTGAGCCTCCTTCTCAGCCAAGGAATGGGCCTTCCTCTTCTTTGTTGCCTTCTTAGGGGGTGCAGCTGCTCCCGAGGCGCGCGCCTCCTCCTCATGGCCTTTAGTAGCTCGGCTCTACCCATCCGCTCGTCTACATAAGAAGAAGCAAAGCAAAGGTTAGTTCGGACGAAACATGAGCTCGGGAAAAGGAAAAGATGCGACTAAAGCAAGACACAACTATACCAAGGTCCCCAACGAACTCGACCCCATTCCTGCTAAATTTGAAGAAGCACAGAAGATCTTCCTTGATCAGCTCGGGAGCGTTATAGCTCTTACAAAGCATAGCCTCTAGGAAGGGGGCCAGGTTCGGGCCTCTGTCAGGTGTTCGGGGGGAAAGGGTAAACACGTTGTCCCTCCAGGACATTTCTCATCTCCACGGGTCCCTCATTACGTCGCACTTGATGTAGAAGAACCTACTCATCCACCCCTTGTGGGAGCTCGGGTTCCCCTTAATGAAGGTATGATCCCCCTTGTGGGAGATGTAGAACTTCCCCGGCCCTAACCTCTTGATTTGGATCAATTGCATGAAGACGTAGGGGATCAAGGGAATCTTATGATAGCTCAGGAGGATGGCAAAGCTAGCAAGAAACTATAGGAGTTTGGGGCTAATTGGCTCGGGCTAATTTTGATATGGTGGCACAGGGAGGCAATGAATCTCGGGATTGGTAACCTGAGGGCCATTTCAATCTGGTTCATGTAAAAGGTGTGGAAGCCCGGAGGAGGGCGATGAGCCCTCTCGTCGGGATGGGGGAGGACTACCTCAAACTTACCCATTGTGCCCCCCTTCTCTTTAATGATAGCTATGTCAGATATTTTCAGGTTAGAGGATTTCGCCTCATACCAGGGGGTGTTCGGGAGTTCCTCGGGCTCAGGAAGCCAGGGCTCCCCTGCCTCGGGCCCAAGGCCTTCTATCCGACGTGCTAGATAATCCTTCCTGGATACGTCTTTCCCTCTTTAGAAGATCTGGATACGATATTTGTTCCCTTCTTTGGAGAATCCGAGGACGATACGACTTTCCTTATTTACGTAACAAGATCCCCGAAGATCACGGAGTATCCCGCCCGCCCGAGATTCCCGCCGAGGTATCCTCCTCTCCACCGACTTAGCCCCTCTATAAATACCACCAGGTTTGCTCCTTTGTATTCACTCACTCATTCTTGCACACTTTTGCACACAACTTATATTGCTCTCGTTTTCTCTCGCGCGCACTGCCTGACTTAAGCATCGGAGGGGCTTCGTCGGACACACTTCCGGTGCCCTCTGACGAGTGTTTTGTGGTTGCAGACATTCAGACGTACTCTCCAGTTCCCGATGCCCCCCACGTGCCCGAGGTCTTTGACGTGGTGATAGCTCTTGGCTGAGGTTAATTTGGCTACATCAAAATTGATATTCTATTAGGAATTCACCAAATTCACGTCATAAGAATAATCTAGTTTTTGTCAACAATTGGGTGTTTATATTATGCAAAAGAAAACTTTGGCCCACGATTAGAAATTCGATTCTTCCCAGCAATACCTTATTAACCGAATTTGTCAAATAGAATTCGTCGGATGCACATTACAAGAGTAAATTTCTTTTTGTCAACAATGGGAGTGTTTAAGTTTATGGAAAATAAAAATTTGGCGGTTAATACCTTCTTAACCGAATTTGTTATACATTTTCAATGTAATTTTGTGGTTAGCATGGTTTATAAGTTATCATGCTAACACAGAGTACCACAGATTTTCACGTCGTAGAAAAATAGTTTAGTTTGAAAATGACAAATACAAAATGGAAGATATGGTCCATGATTTTATTCTCAAAAGCTTCTATTGAATTATTAAAATACTTTTGATAGCGTTGATTAGAAAAGAGTATGTGTGAAAACCCAAAAATTTAGCTCACGGAAATACAGCCGAAAAAAAAAACTCAGCTTTGACACGATCAACTCAGATCTGGGACAGTGAACGGTTAACTCAGATTTGGGACAGTCAACGGTCAACTCAGCTGGTCAACAGTCAACTCAACTTTGGAAAAGTCAACTCAGCTCTCAGCATACCCAGACAGATCACGCGCACAGATCACACATACGGATCAGCTCACGAATTTCAGCAAGCTGTTATATGCGTACATATCAGATTACGTTTGGAAAGCCAACAATCGTAATTTCTGATTTAGGAAGATTAATGGCCAATTAAACCACCTAATTCAATGCCTAAACCGTTACTCTTGTAACATCCAGATTTATGACCATCAAATCAAGAATTTAAGGCTGTAACGACTGACCTTTTGACTCCCTGTCTGCACCTATAAATACCCTACTGGGGCAACAGATGACCCACACTCCACCTGCAAATTTCTCAGTAATATACCAGATTTCGTATACCAGATTTCGTATGAGCTGAATACTATTTCTGCTGCACTGAACCACACAAATTTCAGGAGATAGTAAGTGGGCTTTTGTTACATATATTCGTTTCAAATATTATTCATGCTACGCTCTGTTTTGAATTATCGTTCGAGCTTTCATTTCGTGTCGAGTTCATGCTATGATCTAAGCTGTTTTAGCACTGATGTTTCTGTCGTAATATGGGTCTACGGAATATTCTGTACTCTGAGTTACAAGGTGTAACTATGGCATCGACCCCTTAGAGGAGTAAAAATTAGGGACTGATCAGTAAACCATAGAAACGAAGTAATTATCAGTGCTACCTGTTATGTCATGCTCTGTTCTGTAACATGTTCTGTTTTGAATCTGTATATGTATATTTTATTATGCTCGAATGGTCTCCCCCACTTGCTGAGTGTCTTCCCAAACACTCACCCCTTACTTCTTCCACCCAATAAAGCTGAAGAACAGATTGAAGAGAAGAAGAACAAGAGATGTTCTGGGACTGGTGAATACTTAGTATTATTTAATGTAATTTTTTCACTTCCGCGTAACATGTTCTGTTTTGAATCTGTATATGTATATTTTATTATGCTCGAATGGTCTCCCCCACTTGCTGAGTGTCTTCCCAAACACTCACCCCTTACTTCTTCCACCCAATAAAGCTGAAGAACAGATTGAAGAGAAGAAGAACAAGAGATGTTCTGGGACTGGTGAATACTTAGTATTATTTAATGTAATTTTTTCACTTCCGCAACTTTGATTTCTTTTGCAGTTGTAAAAACGATTATTTTGATTATGCAAAAGACTGGTTTGAGCTATACTATGAGGCTTAATATTTTACAATTTTATGATTGTTTAATATTGCCGATGTCATGAGTCTCGATCTCGGGGCATGACATTTTAGTGGTATCAGAGCTCACCAGGTTCATAATCCGGTTGGGAACCAAGTATGAGATCTTGCAAGGGTCGGGATGAACTTGCACATTTTCGCATGAGACCAGTTCCGTCAATTGTTCTGTAATCCCTATGACTGGAACTCACAGTTTATGGAATAATCTCACAACTTTATATTTTTGGAAAATTTTCTCCGATTTTAGGAAATGGCCCCCTTTGCTCCTCGTACCGGTGCTGCTGCTGCCCTTCGTATGAAGAAAATGGCTCTTGACAACCAAAGCTGCACAATTAGACGTCTTAGAGCCAAATTGGCAACTGAGAGATGAGAGTCAGCTGCTACCAAGGAAGGATTGGAAACTAAGGTATCTAGCCTGGAAAGAGAATTACAAATACAAAGATGTGATAACCATAGTCTAGGAAATACGGTGACCCTGTACCATAAAGACAACGATCGCCGTATCTCTCAGCTGGTTGAGGCTAAGAAAGAGCATAAGAGTAACCAAATAGCATTAGAGGCCTCGCACACAACTATTTCCGAACTTACTGAAATAGGCCTTTGCATGTCAAATAAAATTAAAAGGATGAAGGCAAAGAAACAACAGGCTAGAGAGAGCCATCATAAGTTGCAGGCTCGTATCCATCAGACCGAAGATACGATACAAGAACAACACCTAATCATCGAGGCCCTAGTAGAGGAGAAAGCTAGCCTATCCAAACAATCCAAGGTCTTCAAGAAGACAACGGTGCTCCTGCTCCATTCGATGATGAGTGGGAGGAAGAACGGAAGAAGAACCGGAAGAAGAAGGGCTTCAGGATATTGCTGTAGGCGAGGGAGATATTGTTAATGAATAGAAATATGTTTTACCTTTCGAATAAACCTTGTATTCAACCCATCCTTCTATCCAAAATTTGTTTATCCCTTTGTATTGTAGAATTCTCGTTTATTTCGCAATTATACGCACCCATCCTTAGTAAGCTTTCCTATGACAGAATATGGCAGGCAACCGAATAAGTGATAGTAACAATGGAGGTGAAGGATCCTCCAATTGAAGAGGTGGTCTTAGCAGAGAAGACCTGATGGCAATAGCTAGCATAGTTGTCATGACTCTCCAAGGGTTGGTCAATACCAACCATAATCAAGTTCCTCCTCCTACCCCTCCACCTCGTGGGACTAAGTACTACTATGAGTCCCTTCGCAAGAACAAATCCCCCACCTTCGACGGGAACCATGACTCCGAAGTTGCCAGACTTGGATGAAAAATATTGAAACGCAACTTCGACTACTGGAAGTCCCAGACGCTTTCAAAGTAGATGTGGTAACACCACTCCTTGACCAGAAAGCTGGAAAATGGTGGGAAGCATTCGAGCCAACCATGACTGCAACTGGACAAATCACGTGGCAAAGATTTCGGGAAGCATTCTTGAGACAGTACTTCCCAATGGAAGTCAGAATGCAACGGCTCAGCGAGTTTGAAACTTTCACCCAGATTGCAGACATGTCGGTAGTAGAGTAAACATCCAAGTTCAACTCATTGGGCTATGTCCCAACGATCATGGCAGATAATACTCTAAAGATGCACCGATTCAAGAAGGTTCTGAATAGCTGTATCCAGTCAGCCTTTGCAGTCTACCAAGCCACAAGCTTTGAGTACATAATGGGAGCTGCAATCCGAGCAGAGAATGACATAAAGAGGCGGGAAGCTGACAACAAGAACAAACGCCTCCTCAATGCTCAGACTTCACACGGTGGGCCTAAGACCAAGCGGCCAAACCTCAACAACCACGGATCAGTACCTGCACCGAATAACCAAATGTTGACACCTTGAACCTCTTGCGGTCATCGTCATAGTGGAGATTGTCGCAAGCAGAGCGGTGCATTTTTAAGTGTGGAAAGTTGGGCCACCGAATTTTGGATTGTCCGGAACACGAAGGTCCGAAGGTTGGGTCAAGCAATGCGGCTCAGAACAATCCAAGGCCTAGGGAGTATAAACCCAATGCTCGTGTGTTTGCAATGACACAGGAAGAGGCTGAATACGCCAGAGACGTGGTGGAAGGTGCCATTTTTATCAACAAGCTTCCTGCTTATGTGTTGTTTGATTGTGGTGCTACCAATTCGTTCATATCTTGGAGATTTGCTAAAAAGTTAGGGCTAGAGCCTGAAATTTTGTGTGAATCGTATAGAGTAGAAACTCCTACCAACACTACCATTGAAACACATAAGATCCATCGGAACTGTGAGGTATCCATAAACGACCATTCATTCTCTGCAAACCTGGTACAACTCAACATGGTCGAGTTCGATGCCATCTTAGGGATGGATTGACTATCGGCAATGATCCATGAATTAAAAGAAGGAGACGAACTCAAAATAGAAGACATCACAGTGGGCAAGAGTTCGTAGATGTGTTTCCAAATGACTTACCTGGAAAAAGTGTCTGACAGAGAAATTGAGTTCGAAATCAGCCTAGTGCCAGGAACGGCCCCAATCTCCAAGGTGTGTGTAACGCCTAGAATTTCCTGACTACGTAGAAATGAGTGCATGACTAGGGCGAAAATATTTTTAGATGATTACATGCCTTATTATATGATTTATTTATGATTTTATGCTGCATGGTATGCATGTGTTATTTTTCAGCCTGCTTGAGCTACGGACGTGTCGACGAGATTAGGGTTGACCGAAAAGAAGATAATTGAGTTTTTTTTAAGTTATGAGATTTTAAGAATGAATTTATTTTAATTTAAGCAAATATTTTTGGAAATTTGGATTTTTATAATTAATTTGGAGGGGAACCTTTTTTTCACCTATACGTGCTGGTATTTGAGTTTTAAGGCACTTTAAAAATTTTAAGAGGCCTAGATTTCAAAACTTTATGATTATTAAAGCCCAAGTATGAGTTTTAAACACTTTTTTTATTTAACTAGAGGGGCAAGCTTGTAAATTTTTTATTAAAGCCATAGGGGTCATTTTAAGCACCTTAATTACTTCTTAAACACAAATTTAAACACACCCTAGCCTCCATATATTGTATCAGCCGTCTTCCCCCTCCCTTAGCACTCAAAGCTGCGAAATTCATACAGACATTGAAGGAGATTGGTGATCAAATTCCGGCGGCGCCCCGATCTCGCACCTACAACGTCCGTACCTCGCAGATCAACGTTTTCTTCAACCCAGACATGTGATATCAATCCTCTTCCTCACCATTTAAACTATATTACACTGTTTTAAATGATTTATAGCATGAATTGTATGCGGTTTTTTCATGATCTACGTTAAATGTTCTTATACCATGCATGATTCACGTATTCTCACTTGTTTTTCGATTGATCCTTGTTGTGCTTCGGTTAAAGGCTGCGCTTAGGGGATGTGGCTCGGTCCTAGGAGGTCCCTTTGTGGTCTAAGTCCTGTTAGTTTGGTGGTTAGATCTGCTGGTCGAGCCATCTAGGAGGGGCGACTCGTGCGCGCCACCTTGCGGCGCATGCTCGTTGTCTCGGCCTTCGGCCGTCTCATGCAGCGCCTGGTTCGATCCAGGGCTGGTCCAGTTGGGGCCGGCTGGACCTGGGGGTGGTCCAGCCGGCGGGGCTCCGGCCATGGGTGGCCGGAGCGGGGTGGCCGAAGGGCTTAAGCGGCTGCTGGTCGGGTGTGTCGCGTGGGGGGCGGCTAGGTAAGTTAGGGTTTGCATGGGAGTAGCTCGGTTCAATTGAACCGGTTGGTTCGGTTGGACCGAGATTGGTTATTCGAGTCTCGAGTCAAATATTTTAAAATGGGATCAAGTTATTTTAATTATGGACCTGTTATTTTTAATTTTAAATCAAAGGTCCAATTTTAAAGAAAATAGTCAGAAGGTCAAAATTGAGTCAAACCATTTTAAATAATTTAAGTTATATTTAATTTTGATTTTTAGTCAAAATTAGGGCTCTAGGGATTTTAATTAGGTCAAAATCGATTTTCGGGTTTTAATTTGGTCAAAATTAGTCTTTTGGTCAAAATCGGCTTTCGAGGTCAAAATCGATTCAAATTGATTTTAAAAGTCAATATCGGTTTTAATAAGTCCCAAATTTATTTTAGAAGTCAAAATTTATTTTAAGTAGTTCCTTTTGTCTTGATTTTTAAGAAATCAAATATTTAAAGAAAATAGGCAAAAATGGGAAAAGCGGTGAACATTCATTTCATCGGCCGTTTTTAGAGCAACGTATGGTCTAGAAGTAGCGAGCCAGACCCTGAAATCAACCCTTGATCGAAGTAGAAAAATATAGAAGCCCGTAAATGCATAATTAATCATATATGTAGTATGTTACGTACGTAAAGGTTTTAAAGAAAAGAATTAATTATACATTAACGGGCTAAGCTTTTAAAGTGAATGATTTTAAGAAAATCCACGCATCATGAGATTTTATGAAACAAGCAGGAATGTCCTTTTTAAGTTAAAAATTCGAGGAATGGAAGTGATGTAGCAAGTCTACTATGGGAGTTAACCGGGTAGCCGGGCCCGGGGATCTCCTGTTTTTAGGAATGATTTCAGGATATTTCAGGGCCTATGGATTCCGAGGTAAGGTCGGGTGAAGTGGCAGTTTTCAAGAGATGTGACATATAGGGATCTCGAGGTAAGGTCGGGGGAACCACACCGCCACGTACATTGGTTATTACGACTGATCAGTCACACTTTGCTCACATCCACTGATATGACTCTTACGCTTTCTTTCAGATTACGTGATGCCATGCCTTATATGGTAAATATGATTACATGATGAAATGTTTTGAGATCATGCACGCATCCATATCTTTTACGTTATTTTAATTACAGTATGTGCTTGCATGCGCTTTTATTAGTATACACCTTGTTATGCATTATGATAGAGCATGCTGAGCCTCTAGGCTCACTAGGTTAAATGGTACAGGTGATGATCTTGTTGATGAGCTCATTCCGACTGGCGGTGATGACCTCTGAGCGCCGGTTGCAGCAGTACCCCGTGACCGCCTTTATGATTCAGTTTTGTCATGTTGCAGTTTAGATACTGGTTTTTATAACATGTTGGCTTTCAGTATTCTTTTACTCGATGATGGTACGATTTTGGATGTTTGAAGTTTTTAAATATTCCTTTATTTAAGCTCAAGGTATTTTGAGAAAATGATTTAGAAATTGTTTTAGAAGGGAACGAGCCATATTTAAAGTTTATGCTTCCGCAAATATTTTAAAAAAAAAATTCTAGAGTCTGGTTCGTTTCAGTTGGTATCAGAGCGGTGGTTCTAGTGGGATACTTGCCTGCTGCGTGGAGCTCAGAAGTCGCACTACCAGTCTGTGAGTTTTATTATTATTTATGTTTATTTTAGTATGCTGCATGTTTTAGCCTTGCATGAGTTTTGGCCTTAGAGTTTTAAAATTAGACGCTTAGTCATGCACTTAGATTTACGTTATAAGGTTTTGGTGTATCAGAACAATGCCTCCCCATCGTGATAGGAGCCAGCAGGATGACGCTACTCCTCCTCCTCCTCCCCCACCACCCCAGTTGACCCCGTATGAGCGAGCTAGTGTGGACATGCTCCCTGGGATTACTAGGCTGTTGGAGCGCCAGTCAGAGCGACCCTGGAAGTCGCATGAAGAAGACGTTGCAGAGAGGTTCTGCAAGCAGGGATCGAAGGAGTTTGCAGGTACCATCGATCCACTGGTTGCTGATGAGTGGATTCGATCCATGGAGACTATCTACGACTACATGGGTCTAGCGTACGCCGACGGGGTCCGTTGTGCTATTTTCATGCTGAAGGGAGACGCTGCTCTTTGGTGGAAGGGCGCGGTAGTTGAACTGTATCTGGAGAGAACCTATCTTGGTGCGAGTTCAAGAAAGTCTTTTATGAGAAGTATTTTCCTGTAGATGCCCGGATCCAGCTGATTCGGGAGTTTATGAGCCTCCGTCAGGGAGACAATTCTGTTGCGGAGTATGTTCGGCAGTTCGAGCGGGGATGTCCCTTTGTACCCACGATTGCTACCGTGGAGAGTGAGAAGCTGAGGCAGTTTACTGATTGACTGTGACCTGACATCCGCCACGATGTCAACATGGCGGACGTGGGGACCTATATGGCGGAAGTGAACAGGGCTTACCGGTCCGAGAGGGGCGGAAGGGTATGAGGGAGGACTATCAGAGGAAGAGACAGATGCAGCAGCCCGCCAAGGGCCAGTATTTGCATCCTCCAGTGAAGAGACCTTTTCAGGGGCCTTCTAAGGGACCATCTCAGCAGGGCCAGCAGCAGCAGCAGAGGCCACATGCCAGCAGAGGCCACAGCAGCAGGGGGCCAGAGCCCCTAGACTTGGGGAGTTTCCAGCGTGCAAGAAGTGCAACAAGCGGCATCCAGGACCTTGCATGGTGGGGACTGACAAGTGCTATCACTGCAAGGAGCCAGGGCATATCTCTTGGAACTGCCCTAAGAAGAGTCACGCCACTGGTCGTGTGTACGTGATGCAGGCTGAGGCAGCAGATCCGGACACGACTTTTCTTACAGGTATTCCGTTTTAGATTTCCGTACCTTGTTGTGTGCTACCTGAGTGTTTTGGGAATTGCATGCTAGATAGAGCACTGGTAGGAAACTTGTGCCTTAGTTGCTAAGTGAACATAGGTGGGAACTATAAGACTCCTAGGACTTGCTTTGAGGACTTTGACGGATAGGACTAGTGAACCTAGAATGGTTTTAGGTGTCTAATCTACTTTTGGGCTTTTAGTATGACTGTAAACGCGTACATGTGTGACGTTCTGTTTCAGGAGAGATTCGTGTGCATGGGGTCACGACACTCACTTTGCTAGACTCAAGGGTGACCCACTCGTTTATTTCGAGTGCATTCACACAGAGGATGGGGATTATTCCCGAGAGCATGGGGGTAGCTCTCACCGTAACGGTTCCATCAGGAAATGAGTTGACGAAGACCAGCATCGTGCAGGGTTTGATGATGACATTTCAAGATCATGCAGTTAGAGCAGATTTGTTCGTTTTGCTGATGACAGGATTCGACCTCATCCTAGGCATGGATTGGCTGTCAGAGTTCGGAGAAGTGATTGATATTCAGAGGCGGACAGTTTCTATCAGACCGCCAGGGCAGGAGGCTTTCTTATTTGAGGCATCTAGGAGGCCACGGAAGCCCAGATTTATATCTTTTCTTCAGGCCAGGAAGCTAGTTGAGCATGGATGTCAGGCCTTCTTGGCCAGCGTTACCGCTTCTGGAGATTCAGCAGGCCCTTCACTAGCTGATGTGGAGGTAGTCAGAGACTATGCAGATGTCTTCCCTGATGATGTAGTGGGAGTTCCACCGGAGCGAGAGGTGGAGTTTTCTATCGAGTTGATGCCAAGGACAGTGCCTGTCTCTAAGGCGCCTTATCGATTGGCTCCTACCGAGATGAAGGAGCTTAAGGAGCAGATACATGAGTTGCTTGATAAGGGGTTCATTCGCCCTAGCTTTTCTCCATGGGGCGCACCAGTGTTATTTGTGAAGAAGAAGGATGAGATCATGAGGTTGTGCATTGACTACCGGGAGCTGAACAGAGTCACCGTGAAGAATAAGTATCCACTCCCGAGGATTGAGGATTTATTCGATCAGTTGCAGGGAGCTTCAGTGTTCTCGAAGATTAATCTGAGATCTGGCTATCATCAGCTGAGAGTTATAGAGGAGGAGGTGTCCAAGACTGCTTTTAGGACACGTTACGGCCACTACGAGTTTTTGGTGATGCCGTTTGGCCTGACGAATGCCCCAGTGATTTTCATGGATCTAATGAACAGGGTATTCAGGCAGTATCTAGACCAATTCGTCATTGTGTTCATCGACGACATTCTGATTTATTCGAGGTAGCTTTGAGGAGCATAGGCAGCACTTGCAGACGACTTTGCAGACTTTGAGGGAGCATAGATTGTATGCCAAGTTCAGCAAGTGCGAGTTTTGGTTAGAGAAGGTGGCTTTCTTAGGCATATTGTGTCGAGAGATGGGGATTTCTGTTTGACCCATCGAATGTGGAGGCAGTGCAGAAGTGTCCAAGACTGCTTTTAGGACACGTTACGGCCACTACGAGTTTTTGGTGATGCCGTTTGGCCTGACGAATGCCCCAGTGATTTTCATGGATCTAATGAACAGGGTATTCAGGCAGTATCTAGACCAATTCGTCATTGTGTTCATCGACGACATTCTGATTTATTCGAGGAGCTTTGAGGAGCATAGGCAGCACTTGCAGACGACTTTGCAGACTTTGAGGGAGCATAGATTGTATGCCAAGTTCAGCAAGTGCGAGTTTTGGTTAGAGAAGGTGGCTTTCTTAGGACATATTGTGTCGAGAGATGGGATTTATGTTTGACCCATCGAATGTGGAGGCAGTGCAGAACTGGGGGATTCCAAAGAATGCAGCAGGGATTCGTAGTTTCTTGGGCTTGGCAGGTTATTATCGAAAATTTATTAAGGGCTTCTCTTCTATTTCAGTGCCCTTGACAGCCTTGACCAGGAAGAATACGAAGTATGTGTGGAGTCCCGAGTGTCAGAGGAGCTTCGATCAGCTGAAGGATGCCCTTACTTCAGCACCAGTGTTAGCTATGCCAGTGGACCACGAGGAGTTTGTGGTTTATACCGATGCTTCTTTGAGAGGTTTGGGTGCAGTTCTGATGCAGGGTGGTAAGGTTATTGCATATGCGTCGAGGCAGCTGAAGAGTTATGAGCAGAATTACCCGACGCATGATTTGGAGCTTGCTGCAGTGGTGTTTGCGCTGAAGATTTGGAGGAACTATTTGTACGGAGAGAAGTGTCAGATATTCACCGACCACAAGAGCCTCAATTACTTCTTCACGCAGAAGGAGTTGAACATGAGGCAGCGCAGATGGTTAGAGTTGGTGAAGGATTATGACTGTGACATTAGCTACCATCCAGGTAAGGATAATGTAGTGGCAGACGCTTTGAGCCGAAAGACTGCAATGGTGGCTTGTTTATCAGTCGAGAGGCCACTACAGACTGAGATAGAGAGGTTTGGTCTAGAGCTTTATTCAGGAGGCTGTTCACCGAGTTTGGCAGTGCTCACTATTCAGCCGACTCTTCGAGAACGGATCAGGGAGGGGTAGGCCTCCGATGAGCAGTTGCAGCAGTGGAGGCAGCATGATGAGGACAGAGGACGAGGTCTGTATACTGTTGAGGATGGGATAGTCCATTACAGAGGCCGGATTTGGGTGCCGAGCACTGGTCAGTTGAGAGCCGAGATCTTATCTGAGGCTCATGCATCAACGTACTCCATCCACCCAAGGAGTACGAAGATGTACCGAGATTTACAGACTTTGTATTGGTGGCCAGGGATGAAGAAAGACATAGGGAGATTTGTGTCTGAGTGCTTGACCTGTCAGCAGGTTAAGGCGGAGCATCAGCGTCCAGCAGGATTGTTGCAGCCACTTCCCATTCCTGAGTGGAAGTGGGAGAATATCACGATGGATTTTGTAGTTGGTTTGCCCAGGAGTCCCAGAGGATTCACGGCTATATGGGTGATTTTGGACAGAATCACCAAGTCAACGCACTTCTTACCGGTGAAGACTACTTTCACCCTGGCGCAGTACGCAGAGCTTTATATCCGAGAGGTGGTCAGACTGCATGGCATACCAGTCTCGATAGTGTCGGACAGAGACACCAGATTCACGTCTGCGTTCTGGAGGAGTTTGCATGCCGCCTTGGGGACGAGATTGTCGTTCAGTACAGATTTTCACGCGCAGACAGACGGACAGTCAGAGAGGGTCATCCAGATTTTGGAGGATTTGCTGAGAGCTTGTGTGATTGATTTTCAAGGTACGTGGGATTCGAGACTGCCACTGGTAGAGTTCACGTACAACAACAGCTTTCAGGCGTCGATTGGGATGGATACGTATGAGGCACTGTATGGGAGGATATGCAGATCTCTCGTACACTAGGACGAGGTTGGCGAGAGAGTGCTTACTGGGCCGGAGTTAGTGCAACAGACAGCGGATGTTGTGACGAGGATTCGGGATAGGATGAGGACTGCCCAGAGTCGTCAAAAGAGTTATGTCGATCAGAGACGACGAGATCTGGAGCTATCTGTGGGAGATCATGTGTTTGTGAGGATATCGCCCACGAAGGGCATGATGCCTTTTGGCCGGAGAGGCAAGCTCAGCCCGAGGTTTATTGGGTCATTCGAGATCTTGGAGAGGGTTAGTACTCTAGCGTACTGAGTAGCGTTACCACCCAGTCTATCAGCGGTGCACAATGTCTTCCATATCTCGATGCTGAGGAAGTACATTCCGAACCCGTCTCATGTATTGGATTTCGAGCCGCTCCAGTTGGCACCAGATTTATCCTTTGAGGAGTGACCGGGTCAGATTCTAGCTAGGGAGGAGCGTAGGCTGAGAGCACGGAGTATTCCGATGGTCAAGGTCCGGTGGCAGAACCACTCGGAGGATGTGGCTACCAGGGAGACCGAGGCCGATATGCGGACGCGCTACCCAGAGTTATTCGATACGTACTCAATTTCGGGGACGAAATTCCTATAAGGGGGGAGATTTGTAACGCCTAGAATTTCCTGACTACGTACAAATGAGTGCATGACTAGGGGAAAAATATTTTAAGATTATTACATGCCTTATTATATGATTTATTTATGATTTTATGATGCATGGTATGCATGTGTTATTTTTCAGCCTGCTTGAGCTACGGACGTGTGGACGAGATTAGGGTCGACCGGAAAGAAGATAATTGAGTTTTTTTAAGTTATGAGATTTTAAGAATGAATTTATTTTATTTTAAGCAAATATTTTTGGAAATTTGGATTTTTATAATTATTTTGGAGGGGAACCCGTTTTTCACCTATACGGGCTGGTATTTGAGTTTAAAGGCACTTTAAAAATTTTAGGAGGCCTAGATTTCGAAACTTTATGATTATTAAAGCCCAAGTATGAGTTTTAAACACTTTTTTTATTTAATTAGAGGGGAAAGCTTGTAAATTTTTTATTAAAGCCATAGGGGTCATTTTAAGCACCTTAATTACTTCTTAAACAAAAATTTAAACACACCCTAGCCTCCATATATTGTATCAGTCGTCTTCCCCCTCCCTTAGCACTCAAAGCTTCGAAATTCATACAACCACTGAAGGAGCTTGGTGATCAAATTCCGGCGGCGCCCCGATCTCGCACCTACAACGTCCGTACCTCGCAGATCAACGTTTTCTTCAACCCAGGCATGTGATATCAATCCTCTTCCTCACCATTTAAACTATGTTACACTGTTTTAAATGATTTATGGCATGAATGGTATGCGGTTTTTTCGTGATCTACGTTAAATGTTCTTACACAATGCATGATTCACGTATTCTCACTTGTTTTTCGATTGATCCTTGTTGTTCTTCGGTTAAAGGTTGTGCTTAGGGGCTGTGGCTCGGTCGTAGGAGGTCCCTTGGTGGTCTAAGTCCTGTTAGTTTGGTGGTTAGATCTGCTGGTCGAGCCATCTAGGAGGGGCGACTCGTGCGCGCCACCTTGCGGGGCATGATCGTGTGTCTCGGCCTTCGGCCGTCTCATGCAGCACCTGTTTGAACCAAGGCTGGTCCAGTTGGGGCCGTATGGACCTGGGGGTGGTCAAGCCAGGGGTGGTCGGAGCGGGGTGGCGAAGGGCTTAAGCGGCTGCTGGTCGGGTGTGTCGCGTGGGGGGGGGGGGCAGCTAGGTAAGTTAGGGTTTGCATGGAAGTAGCTCGGTTCAATTGAGCCGGTTGGTTCGGTTGGACCGGGATTGGTTCTCCGAGTCTCGAGTCAAATATTTTAAAATGAGGTCAAGTTATTTTATTTAGGGATCTGTTATTTTTATTAATATGTCGAAGGTCCAATTTTAAAGAAAATAGCCAAAAGGTCCAAATTGAGTCAAAAACTTTTTAAATAATTTAAGTTATGTTTAATTTTAAATTTTTAGTCAAAATTAGGGCTCTAGGGATTTAATTTAGGTCAAAATCAATTTTCGGATTTTAATTTGGTCAAAATCAGTCTTTTCGTCAAAATCGGCTTTCGAAGTCAAAATCGATTTGAATTGATTTTAAAAGTCAAATCGATTTTAATAAGTCCTAAATCGATTTTAGAAGTCAAAATTTATTTTCATTAATCTCTTTTAGTCTTGAATTTTTTTAGAAATCAAATATTTAAGAAAATAGGCAAAAATGGGAAAAAGCGATGAACATTCGTTTCATCGGCCATTTTTAGAGCGACGTTTGGTCTAGAAGTAGCAAGCCAGGCCCAGGAATCAACCCTTGACCGAAGTATAAAAATATAGAAGCCCGTAAATGCATAATTAATCAAATTGAACCGGTTGGTTCGGTTGGACCGGGATTGGTTCTTTGATTCTCAAGTCAAATATTTTAAAATGGGGTCAAGTTATTTTAATTATGGACCTGTTATTTTTAATTTTAAGTCAAAAGTCCAATTTTAAAGAAAATAGCCAGAAGGTCAAAATTGAGTCAACCTTTTTAAATAATTTAAGTTATGTTTAATTTTGAGTTTTCAGTCAAAATTAGGGCTCTAGGGATTTTAATTAGGTCAAAATCGATTTTCGGGTTTAATTTGGTCAAAATCGGCTTTCGAGGTTAAAATCGATTCGAATTGATTTTAAAAGTCAATATCGGTTTTAATAAGTCCCAAATTGATTTTAGAAGTCAAAATTGATTTTAATTAGTTCATTTTGTCTTGATTTTTAAGAAATCAAATATTTAAAGAAAAATAGGCAAAAATGGGAAAAAGCGGTGAACATTCATTTCCTCGGCCGTTTTTAGAGCGAGTTTGGTCTAGAAGTAGATCCAGACCCCGGAATCAACCCTTGACCGAAGTAGAAAAATATAGAAGCCCGTAAATGCATAATTAATCATATATGTAGTATGTTACGTACGTAAAGGTTTTAAAAAAAGAATTAATTATCCATTAACGGGCTAAGCTTTTAAAGTGCATGATTTTAAGAAAATTCACGCATCATGAGATTTTATGAAACAAGCAGGCATGTCCTTTTTAAGTTAAAAATCCTAGGAATGGAATTGATGTGGAAAGTCTACGATGGGAGTTAACCGGGTAGCCGGGCCCAGGGATCCCCTGTTTTTAGGAATGATTTCAGGATTTAAGGGCCTATGGATCCCGAGGTAAGGTATGGTGAAGTGGCAGTTTTCAAGAGGTGTGACATATAGGGATCCCGAGGTAAGGTCGGGTTAACCACACCGCCACGTATGTTGGTTATTACGGCTGATCAGTCACACTTTGCTCACATCCACTGATATGACTCTTATGCTTTCTTTCAGATTACGTTATGCCATGCCTTATATGGTATATGATATGATTACATGATGAAATGTTTTGAGATCATGCACGCATCCATATCTTTTCCGTTATTTTAATTACTGTATGTGCTTGCATGCGCTTTTATTAGTATACACCTTGTTATGCATTACGATAGAGCATGCTGAGCCTCTAGGCTCACTAGGTTTAAATAGTGCAGGTGATGATCCTGTTGATGAGCTCATTCCGACTGGCGATTATGACCTCTGAGTGCCGGTTGCAGCAGTACCCCATGACCGCCTTTATGATTCAGTTTTGTCATGTTGCAGTTTAGATACTGGTTTTTATAACATGTTGGCTTGCAGTATTCTTTTACTCGATGATGTTACGATGTTGGATGTTTGACGTTTTTAAATATTCCTTTATTTAAGCTCAAGGTATTTTGAGAATATGATTTAGAAATTGTTTTAGAAGGGAACGAACATATTTAAAGTTTATGCTTCCGCAAATTTTTTTGTAAAAAAATTTTTCTAGAGTCTGGTTCGTTTCAGTGTGAGGACTAGAAATTGTTAAAATTGTAATTTATTAGTTAATCAGATCTGGGCGAGTATTAGATAATGGAGAAGTTAATTCGGGTTTTCAGATTTGAAGGATTTGGTTTTGCTTTTGGTGATTTTTAGATTTTCAGATTTGGCGTAGAACAGATAGGATGTGGACTGTTAGTCGCTATCGGGTGGCTTGGAATAGATCGGATTTGCGCTAGCGGATTCGGGAGTGATTTAATTTTATATCGCGTACGTTTGGTTTAGCGAGAATCAGATTTGAGATATTCCTCGGGTGTTTTAGCAATTTGCATGGAATAGGAAGTAAAACGATGTCGTCTTGAGTATTAGTCATGCGACGTTTCGGGTGCTAGTCAGATCTGGTGTTGCGAGAGGAAACAGATTTGGCTAGCGAAGAGAATTCAAGTGTTGGTCAATGCTACTGTGTGGACCGATCTGGTTCCTGAGTTGGTGTAGACCGGTGCGGTTCAGAGTTGTTCAGATCTAGTCGAGCATTAGCGGGTCAGAGAGATCTATTTCAGATCTGGATTCAACGCAACGTCGTTTAGTGTTAGTGAGCAGGAACCCCTATGCTACGTAGTTTTGATTAGTAGCGCGACGTCGTTTGATAGTTGTGCGCTAGTATAGCGTAGTGAAGTCAGATCTGTGATAGCGGAGCCATATCTGGGTAGCGCTGAGATCTGAATATGTCGGTGATTGACTTTCACTGTGGCTTTGACTTGAGTATTTAAATTGAAGTGTCGATAACACTTAGAGAATTACGAACCCGATATTTCCTAATCTTCTTCCCCGAGAACCCTCGATTAGTACTGTTCATTCAAACCTTCCTCCACGATTGCCGTCTATTTACACCATCGTTTGGAGCAAGATTGGTGGAGTTGAGATTGTCTTCCTAAGGGCTTTCGGTTGATACCAGTTTGGAGCCATAGTTCGGCGAGTTATGTCGGTGATTGACTTTCACTGTGGCTTTGACTTGAGTATTTAAATTGAAGTGTCGATAACACTTAGAGAATTACGAACCCGATATTTCCTAATCTTCTTCCCCGAGAACCCTCGATTAGTACTGTTCATTCAAACCTTCCTCCACGATTGCCGTCTATTTACACCACCGTTTGGAGCAAGATTGGTGGAGTTGAGATTGTCTTCCTAAGGGCTTTCGGTTGATACCAGTTTGGAGCCATAGTTCGGCGAGTTGAAGGAGCGCGAAGTAGTTGCAGAGTTCAATAACATCGCAATTGCTGTTCAGTGGTTCTTCCGTTTCTTTAGAGCTTTCGAGTAAGTGATTTCTTCTCGTTTTAAGCTTCGATTTAGAACTGGGGAGTGCTCTGTTGAGTTGAGATAGTTGTTTTAGGCTACGCGGCTTTATGTAAGCTGCATGAACTTTGGTGTAAGCTGATTGTTAGATATCTTGACAGCTTTGGGCTTGTAGGCATTTTTCCGTTGAGCTTTTGAGGAGCTCGTGAGTAGCAGACTTGAGCAGGCAGTTGGAGCTATGTTCTGTGTGATCTGTCGAGGTATAATCTGAGATTGGAGGTACGAATTGAGCTTATTTAAACAGCTTTGGGCATAAGCATGTGAATATTCCAACATGATCTGAATGTTGTGATCTGGGTGTTTACGTGAACAGATTTGGCTGACTGTGCTTTGTTCATTTTCTGTTCTGTTTACGATTTGATTTATGTATGCTGTTGAATTGACATTTCATGGCGTTCATGCATACATATTGAGCCTAATATTCGATTGATGACCCGAGTCGGTCTAGCATTGTGATCGGCCGGCTGAGTTGTCACGCCTGAAAGGTCAATGCTATCATCGGAGTGGTGGCCAGCTGAGTTGTCACGCCTGAAGACCATCGAGCTGTGATGGTCGACGGACGCGAATATCACGGACCGATGATTTCCACCGGCTCATTGGCTGTGCGTGGTGTTTGAGGCTCAATTGAGATTTTCCAGCTGAGTTGTTGGCCTAGTTGACCGATTTTCCTTGGCAGCCTCATGCATATCATGATGTGAATATTGCATGTTTTATGATTTGCTGTTTTATGAGTGCTCTTCGTACTGAGGTTTTGACCTTGTTTCTTTTCCCTGTTTTTGGGCTGCTTGGGTCTTGGTTGGCCTTTGCAGGTTCTTCAGGTAACCAGACTTGACAGAGTGGAGTTTCAGTTGGTCGATCCCCATTTTTATTTGAGTCCAAGTTATATGTATGATATATTGAGCTAGGGGATGTCCTTTGCCTTTATTTATGTTTGGGGATCTGTAGTTGATTGACTACTGATTATTTACCTGTTGTGTTTTTGAGTTTTGATTTAAACTCCTTAATTTGATTATAAACTTATTTTGAATGATATTTTGGATCATGCCCAAAATTCGAAAATTTTTAGCCCATATTTTGAATGCTTTCGTATTATTTGGATTAAATGAATATTTAATCTATGATTAGCGCACTGGGCCTGACAATTTTGGTATCAGAGCTTAAACTTGGATAAGCTCGATTTATTTTCCATTACACTCGAGTATAGGCACAGAGTTTGAGCTTTTGATTTTGATTACTCTGTGACTTCTGTGATTTATGTGGTGATTATCTGCCTCTGTGATTATTTGTTCTTCTGCTTACCTCTGAGATCTTGGTGGATGCCGCCTAGAAGAGGTAGGAGTAGAATCTCTAGGAAGACTGGTGATGAGTCTAGAGCTCCGGGTAGTGATGAGGATGTTGAGCAGCAGAGTATACCTTTGCGTCTTCGTGCTAGACAGACAGAGGTAGAAGATGTGACCAGACAGATTGGCGAGATGGAACTAGTGTTGGCTAGGTTCCAGAGGATGAATTCCCCGACGTTTACTGGTGCCAAGGGTGGTTTGATGGCTGAATCCTGGTTAGAGCATATGGAAGAGTTGTTTGATGCGGTGGAGTACTCTCAGGAGAGAAGACTGAAGCTAGCGGTTTTGTAGTTGAGGGAGAATGCTCAACGCTGGTGGAAGGATACTTCCCGATTGATGAGAGAGAGTGGGACATTTGATTTCTTGGCAGAGCTTCTGTGCAGCCTTTCGATAGGAGTATACACTTGAGTCCTACTACAACAACCGGGAGCGGGAGTTCGACAATCTGAAGCAAGGGGACATGAAGGTGGCCGAGTATGCCAGGCGGTTTTCGTCGCTTCTGTCGTATGTTCCCCATGTTGCTAACCAGGAGAGGACGAAGAGGAACAATTTTCTGAGAGGTTTGAGGCCTGAGTTGTTTCGTATGGTGTTGGCTGGTTCTCCTGCGACTTATGTTGAGGCCGTGGATAGAGCGGTAGATATTGAGGAGAGTCTGTTGGAGGCACAGACTCAGGTTCAGAAGATAGCTGGATGTACTTTTCAGCCTGTGCCGGAAGCGATGCCTTCGTTTCAACCTCCTCAGACTTCACAACAGTTGAATCGCTAGAGGTTTAGGCCTCATGTAAAACAGTTTAAGAAGATGGCGAATTCGAGTTCTTCTGGTTCCGTGAGTTCTGGTAGTAGTGGCTCTGGAGGAGTGATGTGTGGTCAGTGCGGAGGTCGCCATATAACTACACAGTGCCGTGGAGTTCAGGGTCTTTACCGTAATTGTGGGCAGCCTGGACATTTTGCTAGAGTCTGTACTTTAATGGGTGGACAGTCTGTGAATCAGTCGCAGCAAGGTTCCGCTGGTGGTTCTTCGCAGAGACCACAACCTTTTGCTCAGTCCCAACGATCAGGTTTCAAACCACGAGAACCGTCTAGGTTCGGAGGATCTTCTAGACCTCAATTTCTGGGACCACAACAAGCTCAGGTGAATGCCTTGACGAGAGAGCAAGCTGAGGATAGGCCAGAGGGAGTTATCGCAGGTATTTGTGCTATCTTTGATTTTTCTTGCACGGCACAGGAGCATCACACTCCTTCATATCTGATTTGTTTGTGCACGAGTGTGGGTTGAGTATTACCCCACTGTGTGATGTTGTGTCTGTATCTACTCCTGTTGGTATGTGGTTGATGTCCCGTGAAGTGGTTTTGGATTGTGTTCTTAGATTTGATGAGCATGTGTTGGTGACTAACCTGATTGTCTTGGAAATTAGAGATTTTGATTGTATCTTGGGTATGGACGTGTTGTCCAGTTATAGAGCGACTGTAGATTGTTTCCATGGTTTGGTGAGGTTTATACCTCAAGTCGGGGAGCGGTGGGATTTCTATGGTGCTGATTCGCGATCGAAGATCCCACTAGTGTCTGCCATGGAGATGTTCAGTCTGTTGTCTCTAGAGAATTCATGGTTTATGATTTATGCCCTTGATATTTCTCGAGAATCACGGATAGATTTGAGTGATGTTCCGATTGCTCGAGAGTTTCCTGATGTGTTTCCGGATGAGATTCCTGGATTCCCTCCGAGACGAGAGATTGAATTCAGCATAGAGTTGGTGCCAGGATCAGCCCTGATTTCGAGAGCCCCTTACCGATTGGCGCCAGCTGAGCTGAAGGAACTCAAGGATCAGTTGCGTGATCTTTTGGAGAAAGGCTTCATCAGACCGAGTATGTCGCCTTGGGGAGCTCCGATTCTTTTTCTGAAGAAGAAGGATGGATCTATGAGGATGTGCGTGGATTTTCGGCAGTTGAATAAAGCGAAAATCAAGAACAAATATCCTTTGCCGAGGATTGATTATTTGTTTGATCAGATGCAGGGATTGGCAGTGTACTCTAAGATTAATCTGCAATCTGGTTATCATCAGTTTCGGATTAGAGACGCTGATGTGGCGAAGATGGCATTCAGGACGAGATATGGGCATTATGAATTTCTGGAGATGCCTTTTGGATTGACGAATGCTCCTGCTGTCTTCATGGACCTGATGGATCGCGTCTTTAGTGAGTATATCGATCATTTTGTGATTGTATTCATAGATGATATCCTGGTGTATTCGAGGAATTTCAGAGCATAAAGAGCATTTGATATTGGTGTTGCAGAAACTGAGAGACTCACCACTGTATGCGAAATTCACCAAGTGTGAGTTTTGGCTGGACAAGGTAATCTTTTTGGGTCATGTCATATCTGTGGAAGGTATTTCGGTGGATCCTAGCAAGGTCGAAGTAGTTCTTAATTGGGAACGACCTACGAATGTTTCAATGATCCATAGTTTCCGATGATTGGCTGGCTATTATAGACGTTTCATCGAGAAGTCCTCTTCGAATGGCCGATGACTCAGTTGACCCAGAAAGATAGGAAATTGTTTGGACTGATGAGTGTGAGTCGAGTTTCCAGTTGCTCAAGGAGAAGTTGACTACTGCTCTTGTGTTGGCTTTGCCTTCGGTTTCTGGAGGTTTCGTAGTGTGCTCTGATGCTTCTCTGAATGGTTTGGGCTGCGTGTTGTTGTAGAAAGGGAGAGTGATAGCTTATGCGTCTTGACAGTTGAAGCCACATGAGACGAGATACCCCGTTCATGATCTAGAGTTGGCTGCCATTGTTTTTGCCTTGAAGATTTGGCGTCATTACTTGTATGGTGTGAGCAGTTCGTGTTGTACATGGACCATAAGAGGTTGAAGTATATATTCACACAGTCTGATTTGAATATGAGGCAACGTCGTAGGATGGAGTTGCTCAAAGATTTTTACTGTGATATTCAGTATCAGCCTAGGCGGATGAACTTAGTGGCCGATGCTTTGAGTAGAAAATCTCAACATGCAATGTTGACGTCGATGAGTATATCCAAAGTCCATGAGGATTTGGAGACTTCTGGATGGCGTTTTCAGCCGAGTGATCGGTATTTCATGGTTTCTTCTCTTCAGGTTGAACCACAGATTGTTGCAGACATTAGAACACCGCAGAGAACTGACCCGTACATTCATGAATTGAAGATTAAGGACCAGATGGTCAGTCAGAAGATTTTTCTGTTGCTTCTGATGGATGTCTGAGATTTCGTGGTAGATTGATGGTTCCAAACCTGATTGATTTGAAAGAGACTATCTTGAATGAGGTCCATTGTAGTCGTTACAGTGTGCATCCGGGCGAGAAGAAGATGTATCATGCCTTTAAGTCTCACTACTGGTGGGAAGGTATGAGGAATGATATTTCTGGATTTGTAGCACGATATTTGAATTGCCAACAGGTCAAGGCTGAGAGGATGATATCTGGTTGTTTGCTACAGAGTTTACAAGTGCCTCAATGGAATTGGGAGCACATCGCCATGGATTTTGTGACTCACTTACCTCGATTGAATAGGGGATGTGATGCGATTTGGGTTGTTGTTGATAGGCTTTCGAAGTCAGCCCATTTTATTCCCTATGATGTGAGGTGTTCGATGAAGAAAATGGCCAGTTGTATATCGACCATGTGGTTAGATTGCATGGAGTGCCGATTTCGATAGTGTTCGATAGAGATCCAAGATTTGCTTCCCGATTCTGGAAGAGTTTGCAAGAAGCTATGGGTTCAAGATTGTCTATGAGTACAGCTTATCACCCGCAGACAGATGGCCAATCTGAGAGGACCATTCAGATTTTGGAGGATATGCTGCGAGATGTGGTGTTGGATTTCAGTGGTGGCTGGCTGATTCTTTATCCTTGGTTGAGTTTTCTTATAACAACTGCTACCAAGTGACTATCGGGATGGCTCCATTTGAAGCTCTGTATGGTCATAAATGTAGATCACCAATCTGTTGGGAAGAGATTGGTGAGAAACAGCTGTCTACTCCTGAATTTGTGCAGCATATGCAAAATCAGATCGAGTTGATTCGGAGTAGAATTAAAGTTGCACAAGATCGCCATGCTAGTCATGTTAATAAGAGACGCAGACCTTTGGAATTTGAGGTTCGCGATCGAGTATTTTTGAAAGTTTCTTCTTTTAAGAGCGTGATGAGATTCAGATTTAGGGGTAAATTGGCTCCTAGATTTGTTGGTCCCTTCTAGATTTTTGAGAGTATTGGGTCTTTGGCATATAGATTACAGCTGCCTGCTGAGTTAGCAGCGATGCATGATGTGTTTCATGTATCTATGTTGAGGAAATATGAGCCAGATCCATCCCATGTGCTGAGGACTGATAAAGTAGAGCTGGATTCTACCCTGAGCTATGTTGAATATCCAGTGTAGATTCTGGATAGAAAGGAGAAGCAGCTGAGGAATAAGAGTATACCGTTGGTGATGGTTCAATGGAGCAAGCATGTAAAAGAGGAAGCTACCTGGGAAGTTGAGGAAAAGTGGAGACAGGAGTGGCCTCATCTATTTGAGCATTGACAGTAGACTTCCAGGTAAATATCCTGATTTGTTGATTCGTGCTTTGAATAGATTTGTGCCCATGATTTGTGGTTTTGTTAAGCATTGAGTTATGCTGGGCAGATTTTTGGTGTTAGTTTTGGTGATTTCTGATGTTTTTACTTGATTATGATCTGTTGCCGTAAGTTGATTTCAAGGACATAATCCATTCTTTTGTTGGGGAGAATGTGAGGACTAGAAATTGTTAATTTGGTAATTTATTAGTTAATCAGATCTGGGCGAGGATTAGCTAATGGATAAGTTAACCATCGGGTTTTCAGATTTGAAGTATTTGGTTTTGCTTTTGGTGATTTTTGGATTTTCAGATTTGGCGTAGAACAGATCAGATGTGTACTGTTGGTCGCTATCGGATGGATTGGAATAGATCGGATTTGCGCTAGCGGATTCGGGAATGATTTAATTTGATATCGTGTGTGTTTGGTTTAGCGAGAATCAGATTTGAGATATTCCTCGGGTGTTTGAGCAATTTTCCTGGAATAGGAAGTAAAACGATGTCATTTTTAGTACTAGTGATGCGATGTCGTTTCGGGTGCTAGTCAGATCTGGTGTTGCGAGAGGAAATAGATTTGGCTAGCGAAGAGAAGTCAAGTGTTGGTCAACGCTACTGTGTGGACCGGTCCGGTTCATGAGTTGGTGTAGACCGGTACGGTTCAGAGTTTTTCAGATCTGGTCGAGCGTTAGCGGGTCTGAGTGCGTGAGATTTGTTTCAGATCTGGAGTCAACGCAACGTCGTTTAGTGTTAGTGAGCAGGAACCCCTATGCTACGTCGTTTTGATTAGTAGCACGACGTCGTTTGATAGTTGTGCGCTAGTATAGCGTAGTAAAGTCAGATCTGTGATAGCGGAGCCAGATCTGGGTAGCGCTGAGATCTGAATATGTCAGTGATTGACTTTCACTGTAGCTTTGACTTGAGGATTTAAATTTAAGGATTTAAATTTAAGTGTCGATCAACACTTAGAGAATTACGAACCCGATATTTCCTAATCTTCTTCCTCGAGAACCCTCGATTAGTACTGTTCATTCGAACCTTCCTCCGTCGATTGCCGTCTATTTACGCCGCCTTTTGGAGCAAGATTGGTGGAGTTGAGATCGTCTTCTTTAGGGCTTTAGATTGATACCAACTTGGAGCCATAGATCGGCGAGTTGAAGGAGCACGAAGTAGTTGCAGAGTTCGATAATGATAGGATCAATTAGGATCGAAAATAGGCCTAGGAGTTCAGAGGGGGGGGGTTGAATGAACTCTTTGGATTTTTTATTTTTCGAAACCTTAAAAACGATTTTACAAGCGCCTAGCTTAACTCGGATCTGTGTTGCCAGATCTGAGGTATCTCAGTTCGAAATCTGATTTCTCGACTAACAAAAATATATGCGGAAATAAGTCGATTGATCAGTGAACAGTATAAGTAAATAAATGCGATAATTAAAAGTATAAGGATCAGAGATTTGTTTCTGGAAGTTCGAATATCAAATCCTACGTCTCCCCTTCTTCATTTGCAGGAAGGTTCCACTAGAAGATTTTGATGTGTACAGACTCTGTAGACACCCAATCATCGAGGCTCGCTCCAAGTGAACTCCTAGCAACCACCAAGTACACGCAGACGACACTGCGGAACTACAAACAACATTGGTTTTTCGAACTGCTTAACACAGCAAGTTCGTTACAGACTCAATCTAAATAATACGATGTGTCAGGCCTCGTGCACAACACAGAGTTAAACCACGCAAAACAATAGCGGAAGCAATAAAATAGTGGCAAATTTTTCGCTTTAGGCCTGACGGTTTAAAACATATAATTTAAAATACAACAATACTTAAAGCATCCCAATTTAACAACACAATACAGTACAACAGCAGCATTTAAACAAATACAAGTACTACAGCATACAACTGAATCCCACAAGCACAGGGCATTCCCCGGCTGACAGTACTAGTACATATATGCTATACGCTAACTGGGACACTCTAACCACCTCCTGGGGCACCTCCCGCTGGGTCAAAGCCACGACCAGCAGAGAAACCTGGGAAACCTGAAACAACACACAGGCAACAAACACCAGCCCCAGAGGGACATGGGGTCAAACCCAGTACGGAGAGCAACTGAAAAACAGCATAGACAGCAACTGATAAAATGCAGATGCTATGCATGAGGAACAGGACAACAGCCGAAGGCTACAACCACAGCAGGGAGCCAAAGAACTCAGGCATAGATCAACAGCTGACAACAGATTCTGCAAAGATAGTGGCCACGGTGTGTATACAAGCACATGGGAATTACCCACTCATCTCTACACCACACCCGATACCAGATGCTTCACAACTACTCAACCTGCCGTTGCCCAACTCATGAACTGTGGTAGTTAACCACTCGGCTCATAGTGGCTAAATAAACCCAGCAGGGAGATGAGAGTGCGGTATGCCGCTCACCCTCGCATCCTGGTACGCAACAAAACAACAACGCAAGGCTACAAGATCTGAACTGGATATGACAGATGTGTATGCAATGCAACAGCTTGCCATATAAATCACAAAACATATGCAAGCAATAACAATACAGAACAGACACAGCATAATATCCGTGCCAAATCCATGCTGTAAGACAAGCTCACGTCCGTACCTCAAATCTCTGTGCAACAATTACTACAATTACCACAGCAGATTGCCACAATGAAGTCCCGATCACACAAATCTGCCACCTGCTCAACGGTAACATACAAAATCTCAGGGACCGAAGCACAGAAAGCAACAGCTGGGAGCTACGAACTCAACCAGCTCTATCCTACTACATCTAATCACCAGATAGCTCTAACCAACGCAAGACAGGGTCTGAACACTTAACCCAAAAAGCTAGGAGCAAAATCCGACGCTTATGCTAACAGAATACACAAGGAAGATGTCTTCGCACACCTCTCCAGCTTCAAGCAAACGTCCGAAAGCAATATCCAAACGAAGCGTCTCAGCAAGAGGAGTCCAACGCTACCACTCTTACTTCAATCGGAGCTGTCTACCATCGGCAATCGAAGGAGATAAGGTTCGGTGAACAGTAGCTAGGGTATCGCGACAGATTTTGCTATCGGAAAATATTCTAAGTGTCGGGAACAATAATAGAGAACAAGGACAAGCTCCCTATTAAATCTCACTGCTGACAGAAACTAGAAACAGATCCACCGACAACTTAACTTATCACAACTGATATACCCGCTCGCAAACAGATCTCACTCTAAACCAAAACAGATCTCTAGTAACTCAAACGACGTCGCAGAGAACTACTGTCACAACTGGACACGTCACCCGCTACTCACTGCTGAACAACTAACCAACATCTGTTGACAACGCAACAACAGATCCATTACACAGCTGAAGCTAACACAACTCACAGCTGAGTCTTCTTCGCTAATCCAAAACGTTGTTGCACCAACTAATCCAAACTACGACATACCAACTAATCCAAACGACGACGTTTAGCTATTCATTGCTGAAACACGCTAGCACGCTCTCTACTGCTCAGAGAAAACTGATCTCGCTACGACTGCTGAACACAACCACTCAGCGACCACTGCTTACATCACCACTGCTGAACGCTAGCAATCAGCGATGATCAAGCACTCACTACTGAACAGACTCCGTGCCAAAATCTAACTCTCCAGAACTGTTCTAAGGACTAAAACAAAACCCGATAGCTTCTCCAAGCACATCAACGCAAAGCTGATCTCAAAGCTGATCACCCATATTCGATCACACTCAAATCTGATCTCAATAAAACCCGATTAATTAACTCAATTAATCTCATCAGCTTTTCGGGTCTCACACGATGAATACAGTATTTTGAGTGCTGTAAATATCTCGAAGATAAACAATTAAGAACACTGGAATGTTCTTCAAGAGTTAGACAACTGGGACTTTAAATATCTTTAAGCTTGGATTATCCCAGAAATTCAGAGCTTGAGAGTGTAAGGTGAAATCAAGCGAGAGTTTTAACGATTTTCAGAACTCCTTCTCTGTTTGAAGTCTTCATCTATTTATACTCTCCAATCTCAACGGTCAGTAGATACGAATCTCTTCATCGAATCTCCATTAGTGCTTTGTATAGTTTAACCACGCTGTTATAGCTTGATTTGCTTGTTTACCAATCCGGGTAACCAACGTATCAATCATTCTGCGTATGCTCGATGTTGCTCAAAATAGCTTTGATCTTGTTTCCTTAGTTCAATTTTGACCGTTGTAGATCTCTTCAACTGATGACGTCTGCAGAAGTTGAAGCTCTCATTTGTTGTAGTACTGAAATCTGAGTACTGCTCTGTTTCTCTTTGTGAATATCTAAACTGTCTCCTTACACGTAGAGTTATCAAATCTGAGATATCCCCCTTTGTACTGTTAACACTGTCACATCTGAAGATTTTCCTGCTGTACTGACTCTATGAAGTCTGAAGTCTGAGGAACCATGTGCAGTATATTCTCATCCGATATGCATATACTCAATCTGAAATATACTTACTGAACAAAAATACCCGAATCTGTCACTGTAGCCTTTGAATACCCTCAAATCTGAATTCCTGACCCGTTAACTGAAATAATCCTGAATACTTTATTCCGATAGGCTTGATAAAATCTGAATCTCTATAGTTCTGAATGATCAAATCTGAGTCTCTGAAGCAAAATCTCCAACCCGATACTGGAAATTTGAGACAACTGTTTCCAAAGCTTTCGGATCTGCAAATGCTTACTGTTAACCATGACTGTCCAGATCTGATTACTAAGATTCAGTTCTTCTCTTGTGTTTGTTATCACCAAAACTTATAAATTTTATCTTAAAAATTTCCCCCTTTTTGGTGATGACAAAACTTAGCAGCCTTTGACTTAAAAGAGACAAAAATAAATTGCTCCAAGTCTGCTATATATTCTACATGAATCAAAGTACAAAAGATTGTACAAAGAACTGAAAAACTGAAAAAAAAACAACTGATCAGATCTCTCCAATAATTAGTTCCCACCAATCCAGTATCTCCAGTCCCTTCTCTGCGAGCCACAACCACCTCATTTCCTAGGGGGTTCACTCCTACTGCCTCCTCCAGATCTGCTCCCTCCATCACCAGAGCCAGGTCTGCCACGATCATTAGGAGGCTGCGGACACATCCCCTATTGATATAATCAACAAGCTCTGACAACTGAGACGTGAGGTGATTATAGTTTTCCTGTGCTTGCACACGGAATTCCATTATCTCGTGGGAAAGGGCATCTTGCCGGTCCTCGATCCTCTTCAATTTATCATCATATGCCTGAGAACACGCAACCTGCTGAGATTGTAGCTTTTTCTGAGATTCCAGAATATCAATGGACATGGCGGCCTTTGGAAGCTGAACTTCTTGTCGAACATTGCTAAATAGACCTCGATACGTCTTGTCTTGTTGATTTAAAATCTTGGTAAACCGCTGCTCAAGGCTGTTGATGTGAAATAGAAGCCCATCCTTGAGTTTTTCTGCATCATCTCTTTTCTGCACTCGCTCAGTTTGAATCTGATTGACTGAAGCTCGGAGCTGTGCTAAGGGTCTGTGAAATCTAGCGGGGTAACAGTAGAAGCCATCAAGATCTAGTTGACACCCAAAGGAGTGTCATCGGTAGTGAAGAATAGAAGAGAATCGGTAGAAGTACTCGGATTTGGTGAAATCAAAGCTGTATCCAGGTGACGCTGAGAACCGCTGTCATCCAGAGAGATCGGATCTGGTTGGCTGGAGCTAGAACTCGAATCTGAGGGAACCAACTTTACATCTAAACCTCTGCAAAAAATTCCAACGAAGTCTGTCGGATATACTGCTACATCTACCACTATACCAACTACAACTATATCTCTAAAAAAATTATGTGAGCCAACTGGTTGCAAACGACCAAAAGTAGAAAACTGTACAACGCCTATACATACATCAGCCCACTGTTTGCGAAACAACTTGAAGAAGTCACTGACTGGGGCAAGAGAATCATCGAATTGCCGTTGAAATGGCAATTCCAATTCGAGAGAGACAACCTGTTTGGGTAGGCACTGCCAGAGATCATTTCCTTCTTGAATAACCCAAGACCCATCAACCAAGGTCTTGGTTCGAAGCCAGCACAAAGACCTGTTGCTTGTATATGATCGGGAAAGTACGGCACCACGATCTCTTATTTCCCCTTCAAACAGTCTTGAACTGCATATCCTTTCCCACTTCAGGCCGTGTATTCTCATCTGAGTTTGCAGTCTCGAATGCAAAGAGATGAGCATTAGAGAGCAACGCTATGATCTGAAGATCAATGGCTGTCGTGGGTTGGCCGGCTTTGAATTTTTGTCGATGTGCCTCCAAAAATTTTCTCAGAAGCATCTCTCTGTATTTAGCAATAATGTACTCCTGCCTCCTCACAGCTGTCTTTAACGAATCGGTCTCGACCGACGCTAAAACTGCTTTTCTTTGACAATTATATCTTTGACTGAAGCAAGATCTGATATTCTACTCAAACTGAAAGAATGAAAGAATGTGATAACATTTGTTATTACCTTATTTCGAAGCTGTACAAGAAAATCTATATCTGCATAGATTAAACCGAACATTTCACGGGCCGGGTGCTCTTTTATTTCATCCTCAACAAGATCCCTTGTCTGATGTAGCAATCCGAGCGAGACTGGCCTTGTACCAATCCCCTTCGCTAATTCCTGGGATCTCAATACCAATCCGAATTTTATTCGTGTAGGCTCTGCAGCTGTCAAGGATGGCAGCATCATTCCCTCTGGGATCTGTTTCAGAATATCCTCAATGGACATGGACTCTTCATCAGATTTTTATCCATCTGTAAGTTCCAGAGCCTTGCTCAAGGGTTCTGTGTCCTCGGAGTCCGTCATTGTCGCAACACTCTTTGCCATACTTACATCATCAGTAGCCACTGGATCAATCTCCTTGTCCTGCTCTATGTCTGTAGGATCAATTATCTTACTTGGTTGCTTAGACCCAGACATGTCGTCATCCTCCCCAGATCTCAAAGGCTCTTTAAGAAGCTGTTTCGGTGCAGTAAAAGATTCCATTTTCCTAGAACATTCATTTTCAGCTCCATCAAGATTATCATCCTCATCATTCATAGCAAACGAGCGCTTAGTTATCTCAACTATTATATCATCAGATCTGGTTAACGACGGTTCCTCCATATCTGTTTCCATCTGCGCTGTTTCGGAAATAATTTGACCAATAATTTGATCCACTTCATCAGCAGTTGTCTTATCCCTCTGTTGCTCTACAACACTCCCACAACTGGTTCTATATCAACAATTTCATCATCAGAACCTGCTGGCAGCTGCAACCTCCTCTTCGATGCTTTACGTTTAGGAGCAGGAGGGGTCACAGCTGATATCATTTGGATAGGGACAACCTCTTGCGCTACTGGAACAAGCGCCAAACTTGTTGCTGCGGGAGTACATTTCCCAGTTGTTCTCTTCCTCTTAACAACTGGTGTTTCAACAGTAGGAGCATATCTCTTCTTAGACACTGCCTTCTTTTTCTCCGATGGTTTCTCCACCACTAGCTCATCCTCATCAACATAAATATTCCTGTTTTTGGCAATATACGTGCCAACAGTTTTGGCAGTTAGAATTTTCAGAGGTGGAAACTCCTTTGATTCTCCCAGCTCCATATCTGGGGCATTTTTCAACAGAGCACAGATCTGCATCACATATCCTCTGGCTTGCTTCGTCGCGGGAGTCACCATATCTTTGAAAATGTTAAACAATAGTCTTCCCCAGTTGATAGGAATGCCCCCATAAATAGCAGACATCATTAAGAACCTTTCATGGGTCACAACATCGAAAGACCCGCCCTTCACAATCATAGAATTCGCCACATCTTAACAACTGGTGTTTCAACAGTAGGAGCATATCTCTTCTTAGACACTGCCTTCTTTTTCTCCGATGGTTTCTCCACCACTAGCTCATCCTCATCAACATAAATATTCCTGTTTTTGGCAATATACGTGCCAACAGTTTTGGCAGTTAGAATTTTCAGAGGTGGAAACTCCTTTGATTCTCCCAGCTCCATATCTGGGGCATTTTTCAACAGAGCACAGATCTGCATCACATATCCTCTGGCTTGCTTCGTCGCGGGAGTCACCATATCTTTGAAAATGTTAAACAATAGTCTTCCCCAGTTGATAGGAATGCCCCCATAAATAGCAGACATCATTAAGAACCTTTCATGGGTCACAACATCGAAAGACCCGCCCTTCACAATCATAGAATTCGCCAGAATATCATTCAGAAGTCGAAACTCAAACTCCATCTCCCTCTTCTTACAAGATGTGCTAAGCAGTTTACCATCATATGAGAAAGCACGCCTTTCTTCAGAAACCAGATCATGCGGTACCTCATGCAAGTCCATCAGCCCTTCCAACGGTAACTCAAAGGTGCCAGCAAACAGTTCTTCTGAAATAGTGACTGGTTTTCCTTGTACTGTACTCACAACCATACCTGTTAGAGTAGATGCCCAACTAGCCAACTTGTGGCATGTGGGTTTTATTGACTCTTGTACATGATAATCTTTATTTATGAAATTCGCTTTTGTTTATGGCATTCTTTATCTTCATTATGATTATAATGTTAACAATTGTGTTGGATAAAGACCTAGAATGCACCATAGTGTATGTTAGATGTGATAGTGGATATGATGGCTATCATGAAACACATCTAATAGT
>KV005678.1:74691-86985 GCA_001598015.1 Dorcoceras hygrometricum
TTCTTAAGTTTTCTTCAGAAATTCCATCGAAGTAGCTTACAAGTAGCTTATTCGATCTTTTCCAGAAGTTTCATAAGAGATGTCGAAGTCTTTAGAGGAAGGTAACCTTCGTAGTTCATGGTTATCTATATGTTAAGTATGAGAGCTGGTTCTTATACCACGACTGCTATTTCTTTGTTGAAAATATTTTAAGTATAGATTTCAGCTGTCGCATTGTTTGAGTTCAGTAGTTGCGATCAGCAGACGCACTATTTCATGTTCAGCTGTTGTATATTTTATTGTTCAGCAGCTGATAGTTCGTTCGTCAATCGATAGTTTGTTCATCAGCTATTAGTATTCAGCAGATGCATTGCTTTTATAAATTCAGCATATGCATATTCAGCAGATGCATTTCTTTTGCTAAAACCAGCAGGTGTATTCCTTTGTTAACACCAGCAGGTGCATTCATTTATTAGAATTCAGCAGCTGCACTTCTTTGTTAGAATTCAGCAGTTGCGTTGTCTTCGTAACATTCAGCAGATGCATTCCATTTTGATATTTTAGCAGTTGCTTTATTGTCATTAAGTACGGGTGTAGCGACTGGTTGTAGCGACTGGTTTATGCACTAACGACATAGTTTTACTTTACATTTATTTAAAAGACCTTGCAACTGGATTCTTGTCTTGCGACTGGTTTCCTATTCGTTGCGACTGGTACTGTTCATTCAGCTGGTATTAGTCTTGAGACTGGTACTGTTCATTCTTCGTTTTCTTCAGCAGATAACGAAATTTCAGAATTTGATTACTTATTCAATTCCGAATCATTTCAAAGATTATATTCGACTTATCTGAAAGATTCAACTAGCTAATTTATTCAGTTTTCATCTTCGCAAGCTTTACAGAGAAATCCTTTATAGTTCCAGAACATCATTAGACAAAAGAAAAACCAGTAATTCGTGAAAGAGAGAAAGAAAACAGATTTTAGAAAGAAAAGATAGAGCAGAACGATATTTTAGAAAATATTTTAAGTTATGACAACAAAGAGGGTTCCCAGAAGAAGGGTGAGTGCGCGGCTGACGAACCGTGTGCCCTTTCAACAGAAGAAGGATCAGGTGTATAGTTCGACGGATCTGTTTACCCTTCACCATGAGCCATAGTGCTAGAGACTGATATCATGAGTTTGATCAAACGAATTGGACCAAAATGTTTAAAGTGTTGTCATAATTTCAGAAGAGCGAAATTGTGATTTTAATCACAGCTCCAGAGAATGTTTAAAGAAAATGTTTTCAGAATTTGATTATTTTTATGCTTTCAGTTTCTATCAGAATCTTCAGTTATATATTGCTCTTGTTCATTCCAAAGCGTATTCAGATTTCAGTATGTATTCAGATTCCAGCTTCAGTTTCTATTGCATGATTTGCTATTTCAGATTTACCTGCTGAGCCTTCGGCTCACTAGTTTTCATTGAGTGCATGTAATCAGCAGTAAGAGCTGGAGGGAGATGATCAGAAAGGGAGGATGTGTTTATCATGGACATCTTCCGTTGTTTCTTTCAGACTTTTGATTTTGATGTACAGAACTTAGCTATAGTTTTGTATGTTAACAGATTTCTAGTTCCTTATTTTTTTGTAAGAAATCTGTATGAACTTCTGGTGTAAAGATATATGCAAGATCATTCGTATTACTATCAGATGTTGTACCACTTCTACGTATGTTATTACGTTCAGCTGGTGTTTTAGCTCCGTGTCTTTTTACACTCTTACAGCTGATTTTCATCATTTTTCATGAAAAGTGTTTACCAGATTTGGGTTCTACTTCCACTCACCAGCAGGAAGCTTTTGTCAACCAGCAGATGGCTACAGTGGAATAGAATCAGCAGAGAGCTTCAACCAGCAGTTGGTATTTGGAGTTGGCGATTGCAAAACGATGTCGCGTGAATAAGTTGGAACGACAGCGTTTTGCATTCGCAATAAGTATCAGCAGATGCACAAGATATGGAATCAGCTGTGATGACATCAGCCTTGATGTCATCACAATCAGCAGTTGGCCGAATGTTCATTTGGACCTGGGCCTGACCCAAGTCCAATGGCCCGGTTCAAGCCCATCATAGGTCTATATGTTGATATGACCTAGGGCTTTTAATCACAACACTTGAACACACACCCTAGCTCCAACTCTCGGCCGCCCCCTCCTCTCTTAAACCTCACGCCGCCGCCAGCCACCTCCAAGCGCCGCCGCCGCCGCCCCGCACCGCCGCCCGCCGCCGGTGATCGTGATCGGACTTGTTTCGATCAGCGTGACGAGGAGAATCCATTCGTGCCAAAATCCGTCAGATCTTCTAGTGCAGATTGACGGAGGAATCGTGTTTCCGTCATGGACCTGATTAGACGATCTACCGCCGCCTACATTTCAAGAGCCAGATTTCCCTGTGAATCTGGTTGGAGCCAGGCGTCTAGACACCAGCAAGGTGACAATCGATAAACATCCTATGTATGGTTTATTGATTATTTGTAATGTATTGAACGTATCTCGGGGAAAAATTTTAACTTCCGCTGTGCCCCCGGGAAACGGGATCCGGATCCGCCATTGTCGCCAACAATACCATCCCGGACTGAAGCATTTTGGAAGAACTCCACCAGAGCAGCTTCGTAGATGGCCGATGAACATCCCAGAAACCCACTGAGGCCAGATGCCAACAGAGCTTCGAACATAGAGACCATCCCCTCGTGTTCCATCCCTAAAACAGAGGCAAAGTAAACCTGAATGGTGCTGTTGATCAGTGCGGAGGCCATTTCTGATGGGTTGATACGAGATGAAGACGCCGAAGGATAGATTTTTCTGCAAAAGTAAACACTGGAAGCAAAAGAATGAGAAAGCAATATAGTATATTTCGCAAAGTAAGAGTTAGAGTAATCGAAGCAATGTAATATAAGTAGGGAAAGTGAATCGGAAGATGAAACGACTCATGTTACCATGTGGCTGTGACGTTTCGCATGATGACAACACGTGTCAATCATCCGATGGCGCTATAAAGATTTTGAAAAGATTTTCGAAATCATTTTGGAAAATATTTGAAAAGATTTTTGAAAAACATAGAGTTTTAACCGCAAGGGGTAAAAAGTGAAAAACAAGCGCCATTTTATAACTTACGTCACAGCCTTGAAATTTGTTTCTATATATCAGCTGGGGTAGTACCAAATCTGTTCTTTTTTAAGCATCAGCTGTGTATACGCGAGGTCTTAGAAGGTTCAGATCTTACGCATTCAGCTGACTCAGCGCTTATTAACCCAGATCTGATGTTCCCCCCTAAGACTGAGGTCCTCCCAAGTCTCAGCGTTTACCAGATCTGAAAGATCTACGTTCCCCCTAAACAATAGACTCAGATCTGAAAAACACGATAGCAGTTCAACCTGCAAAGTGTTAGCACACAGACAAATTAAGGCAATTCTAAGAGACCAAGAATGTTTCTGAAATAAGAAAACATAGCGTTTGGCAGAGGCTTAGTGAAGATGTCAGCTACTTGCTGGTCAGTCGACACATACTCCAACCGGACGTCCTTCTTGAGCACATGATCTCTTATGAAGTGATGCCTGATGTCGATATGCTTTGTTCTTGAGGGCAGCACAGGATTCTGGGTGATTACCATGGCACTGGTGTTGTCACAGAGAATAGGAGCTTCGAAAGCATCAATGCCATAGTCCTTGAGCTGATGTTGAATCCATAAGATCTGAGCACAGCAGCTTCCAGCCGCTAAGTATTTCGTTTCAGCTGTGGATGTAGCGATTGACGTTTGCTTCTTACTAAACCAGGAAATCAATCGATCTCCTAAGAATTGACAAGTCCCACTTGTGCTTCGTCGATCAATCCTGCATCCTGCGTAGTCTGCATCACTATAACCGATTATTTGAAAGCTGGAGTCTTTGGGATACCAAAGACCCACATTGGAAGTTCCTTTTAAATACTTTAAAATTATTTTTACTGCAATGTAATGCTATTGTTTGGGCTCTGCTTTAAATCTAGCACACATACAGACAGCAAACATGATGTCTGGTCTGCTAGCAGTTAGGTAAAGCAGAGAGGCAATAATACCGTGATACAATGATACCTCTATGGCAGTTCCAGCTTCATTTTTATCCAATTTGATTGAAGAGCTCATTGGGGTCGCTGCTGCTGAGCAATTATCCATGCCAAATTTCTTCAAAAGTTCTTTCGTGTATTTTGCTTGATTAATGAAGATCCCATTGTCAAGCTTTCTCACTTGTAATCCCATAAAGAACGTCAGCCCACCCATCATGCTCATATCGAATTTATCCTGCATCAACTTAGAGAACTTCTGGCACAATTTGAGGTTAGTTGACCCAAAAATAATATCATCAACATATATGTGGACTAACAAGACATTATCAGATTTGACAAATTTAAACAATGTCTTATCAACGATGCCTATTGTGAATTCATGGTCGAGAAGAAATTGAGACAGTGTATCATACCAAGCTCTGGGTGCTTGCTTCAACCAATATAGAGCTTTATCCAGTTTGTAAACGTGATCTGGATATGTATGATTCATGAAGCGAGGAGGTTGTGCAACATACACTTCCTTTGTTAATACGCCATTAAGAAATGCACTCTTAACATCCATTTGAAAGACTTTAAAATCTTTAAATGCAGCATAAGCAAGAAACATGAGGATGGCTTCTATTCTAGCTAATGGTGCGAAGGTCTCATCGAAATCTATGCCTTCCATTTGCCTAAATCCTTGTGCTACCAGTCTATATTTGTTTCTAGTTATTACGCCATCTTCATTCAGTTTGTTCCTAAAGACCCATTTAGTACCTATTACTGAATCATTATTAGGTCTAGGTACAAGTTGCCATACATTGTTTCTCTTAATCTGATTTAGTTCTTCTTGTATTGCATCTATCCAACTTGGGTCTGCTAAGGCCTCTTCTATCAACTTGGGTTCTATATGTGAAATGAATGCTGAATCAAAGTGATCACGCATAAGCTGGCCTCGTGTACGAACAGGAGAGTGAATGTTACCTATGACCTGCTCGGGTGGATGATTTCTATTCCACCGAAGATCAGATCCGATTGGAGTTACTCCTTGTTCAGGCTGGATAGTTGCATCTGTATTATCTGTCATTAATTTATGGTTCACGTTGCTAGCTTGTCCATCAGATTCCAGTTGTTGTTCCAGATTTGAACTCGATACCATTTGATGAGATGTGCTCGCATCTTGTGCGTCAGATGTCGATCGATGTACTATAGACCCTGCTTGTCTACCATCTTGAGCATTGAGTGGTCGGTCTCCAGCATCTGGCACATTTGTCGAGATCTGTTCCTGTTGGTCAACGTTAGTCAAATCATTGACTAATGGGTTACCTGTCAGATCTGCTTGTTAGGTGTGTCCAGATCTGGTTGAGGATCAGCTGTATGTCTTTGTTGTGGCACGCCGTCATCTGATTCATCAAGGCTGGATGATTCCAGAAGTGTGCACAAGTCATTAAGGCTCGCAGCTGAGTTGGATCTGAAACTTATCTCATCAAAAACCACATGTGCTGATTCTTCAACTGTCAGAATTCGATTGTTGAACACTCTGTAAGCTTTGCTCACAGCTGAATATCCTAGATCAGCTGTATGTCTTTGTGTGGCACGCCGTCATCTGATTCATCAAGGCTGGATGATTCCAGAAGTGTGCACAAGTCATTAAGGCTCGCAGCTGAGTTGGATCTGAAACTTATCTCATCAAAAACCACATGTGCTGATTCTTCAACTGTCAGACTTCGATTGTTGAACACTCTGTAAGCTTTGCTCACAGCTGAATATCCTAGAAATAGACCTGCATCAGATTTGGCATCGAAGGCTGTTAGGTGCTTCTTAACGTTATTGTGAATGAAACATCTGCACCCAAACACCCTGAAATACGAAATGTCAGGTTTCTTGCCACTCCATATCTCATATGGGGTTTTGCCGTGCAACTTATTAATCGTAGATCTGTTTTGAGTGTAGCAGGCTGTGTTAACTGCTTCTGCCCAGAATTTTTGTGAAATACCAGAATAAGCAATCATAGATCTAGCAGCTTCTTTTAAAGTACGATTTCTCCTCTCAACCAGCCCGTTCTTTTGAGGAGTTCTAGCTGCAGAAAGCTCATGCTTTATCCCAATGTCATCCAGATAAGAAGATAATTTTTGATTTAAAAACTCGGTACCACGATCACTTCTTATCCGGTTGACTGTACAAGATATGTCATTTTGCAAACGTTTTAAAAGGCGTATCAGCTGGTCAGCGGTATCAGATTTTTCCTTTAAAAACAGCACCCAAGTGAATTTTGTAAAATCATCTACAACAACTAGGGTATAATTCGTTCCCCCTAAGCTCGTTACGGGAATAGGACCAAAGATATCCATATGTAAAAGCTCTAAGCTTCGGGAAGTACGTTTACCGCCTTTCTTTTTAAAGGTGGAACGGATTTGTTTACCCATCTGACATGCGGCACAGATCTTGTCCTTAGAAAAACTGATTTTGGGCATACCAGAAACCAGTTCATGCTGACTCAAGTTGGAAAGTGTTTTGAAGTTGAGATGATTCATTCACTGATGCCACAACCATCTCTTGGAAGAGTCAGCTGCTAGAAAGATCTATTCAGATCCCATCTGCTCTGACCAATTGATGATGTAGGTATTCCCCGATCTTTTACCTACCAATACAGTCAGACCATCTGGATTCTGAACTGTGCAAGTGTGCTTTTGAAAGCTAATTGTGTAACCATTGTCACACAGCTGACTTATACTAATTATATTATAGCACAGATTTTCAACAACTAAAATATTAGATATTGAAATGTTGCCATGGGTAAGATTAGCCTTACCCACAGTGTTACCATGTGAGTTATCACCAAAAACGAATTTCGCTCCTTTTTGAGGTGTCACATCTGATAGCAGCTTTGGGTCTCCTGTCATGTGACGTGCACAGTCGCTATCCAGGTACCATATGATTGACTCCTCTGCAGCTTTGTACCTATTACCCTGCAATCACGAAAACAGATTTTGGTACCCAATTTTACTTGGGTCCAGATCGGATTACCCCTTTCGGGACCCATACTTGAATTACCTTAACAGTTTTCCCTGTATGAAAGTCCATAAGGGTGTGTGCAGAATTATGGTGAGATTTGTTGAGCTTTGGCTTAGTATGTGGACAATTCAGATCTCGTCGGGGCTGAACCTTTCTCCAAACAGATTTGACCTTCGTTGAATTCCACCTAGGCTGGTGAGGAACAGAAGACTTAGATCCAGCTTTCGCTTTCTCTTTAGCAAGTCTGTTCTTTAACCAGCTTGGCTTAGAATTCAGGTCTGATATATCCGATACCAGTTTTGCCTTTTTGGTTCAGTTGCCCAGAGGTCTGGTCATCATAATTTACCGACTCATAAGTATTGTGTATCACAATGGCTTTGACAAAGTTCATCTTTTTGAACTTGTCATATACCATATTTGACTGAGTATTGGTCTCTTCGGAGCTGCTTTCACCAACATTAAAACCCAAGTCAAATTTGTCATTTAATGGCTTTTGAATCTCATGCAGCTTGCTCAGAGAAATGGAAGACTGAGTCCAGGATCTCATCACCAGATTTAATCTTTCGTTCTCAGATGTGATCTCACAGGACTTTAATCTCAAAGGTTCATTCTCAGCCTTCAACTTACTTAACTCGATTTGTAAACTGTCAGTTTCTCCAAGTTGAGCGGTACTTGGTTCTACTGAACTATTTTTCAAATCCATGTTTTCGGCTTGGACTTCCTCAAATGTATGAGAAAGCTTTCAGTACTCTTGGACCATTTCATTCAGTGCATTGATTAGGTCCTCTTGTGTAAATTCAATGTTTGAGAAATCGAATACCTCATCTTCCGTAGATTGGTTGGCCATTAGGCAATGGACTTCATCTTGTTCACTATCACTAGATGAGAAGCTACTGGATGAGGAATCAAAATCTGAGTCCGCCCAATTTTTGTTGCTTTCTTCTGCAACAAGTACTTTACGATCATTTTTTCTAGTTGTCCTTTTGTCAGATCTGGTTCTCCCCCTTTTCCATGGATCTCCTATCAACCTTCTTGGATCGGTCCTCCTTCTTGCTTTCATCCTTCTTTGGCCTGTTGCAATCTGCTTCAAAGTGCCCTGGACGACCACAATTAAAACAATTCATATCAGTCGAAGTCTTTTCATATTTGTGTGCATTATTATAAGAGATGGAATGGTTGTAGGATTTTCTCAAGTATTTCCCAAATTTCTTGACGAAAAGGGACATCGCGTCATTGCTTAGTTGTTCGGAAGATTTGCTCGGTGGAGCACTGCTCAGATGTCGTTGCCTCTAAAGCTTTAGATGGTTGAGATGTCGACGGTCCTGCCTCAGATCTGGTTTCTAACTCAAACTCATACGCCTTTAGGTTCACATACAGATCATGAAGCTCCAACTTGTTTAGGTCCTTAGACTCCCTCATGGCCATAGTCTTGACGTCCCACTCCTTGGGTAATGCTCTCATCATTTTGAGTTACAACTCTCGGTTGCTGTATTCTTTTCCCAGACTTGTTAGCTCGATCACCACGGAACTGAAGCGCTCATAAAATTCAGTCATGGTTTCGCCCTCTCGCATCTTGATTGTCTCATACTTCTGCTGGGCCACGGTTAGTTTGTTCTCCTTTGTTTTGTCATTGCCCTCGCAGATCTGAACCAGCTTCTCCCAAATCTCTTTTGCAGTAGCACATTTTTTGATTTTGCTGAACATGTTCTTGTCCAGCGTCTTGTACAAAATATCCCTGGATACATTATCCACGTTCGATTTCTTCTTTTCCTCAAAAGTGTATTCATATCTTTTCTTTTCTATCCATTCCGATGCACCATCAGTAATGGCTATAGCAGTGTTGGCCTTCATTATCTTTATGGGACCATCTGTAATGACAGACCACATATCATCATCTTGCACGGCCAAGTGAGCTTGCATCCTAATCTTCCAGTCATCATATTCCTCCTTGGAAAACATAGGAATTTTGTTGTGAGAGATTGCCATATTGAAAAGTATAAGGCGCAAAAGATAAACTGTTCAATAACTGAGATAACGCAGGCTCTCATACCAATTTATAGGATCAATTAGGATCGAAAACAGGCCTAGGAGTTCAAAGGGGCGGGGGTTGAATGAACTCCTTGGATTTTTATTTTTCGAAACCTTAAAACGATTTACAAGAGCCTAGCTTAACTCGGATCTGTGTTACCAGATCTGAGGTATCTCAGTTCAAAATCTGATTTCTCGACTAACAAAAATATGTGCGGAAATAAGTCGATTGATCAGTGAAAAATATAAGTAAATAAATGCGATAAGTAAAAGTATAAGGATCAGAGATTTGTTTCTGGAAGTTCGTATATCAAATCATACGTCTCCCATTCTTCCTTTGTAGGAAGGTTCCACTAGAAGACTTTAATGTGTACAGACTCTGTAGACACCCAATCACCGAGCCTCACTCCAAGTGAACTCCTAGCAATCACCAAGTACACGCACACAACACTACGGAATTACAAACAACTTTGATTTTTCGAACTGCTTAACACAGCAAGTTCATTACAGACTCAATCTAAATAATACGATGAATACAGTATTTTGAGTGCTGTAAATATCTCGAAGATAAACAATTAAGAACACTGGAATGTTCTTCGAGATTTAGACAACTGGGACTTTGAATATCTTTAAGCTTGGATTATCCCAGAAATCAGAGCTTGAGAGTGTAAGATGAAATCAAGCGAGAGTTTTAACTATTTTCGAGATTTAGACAACTGGGACTTTGAATATCTTTAAGCTTGGATTATCCCAGAAATCAGAGCTTGAGAGTGTAAGATGAAATTCAAGCGAGAGTTTTTAACATTTTTCAGAACTCCTTTCTCTGTTTTGAAGTCTTAATCTATTTATACTCTCCAATATCAACGGTCATTAGATACGAATCTCTTCATTGAATCTCCATTAGTGCTCTGTACAGGGTAAACCGCGTTGTTATAGCTTGATTTGCTTGTTTACCAATCCAGGTAACCAGCGTATCAATCATTCTTCGTAATGCTCGATGTTGCTCAAAATAGCTTTGATCTTGTTTCTTTAATTCAATTTTGACTGTCGTAGATCTCTTCAACTGATGACGTCTGGTGAAGTTGAAGCTCTCATTTGTTGTAGTACTGAAATCTGAGTACTGCTCTGTTTCTCTTTGTGAATATCTAAATTGTCTCCTTACACGTAGAGTTATCACATCTGAGATATCCCCCTTTGTACTGTTAATGCTGCCACATCTGAATATTTTCCTACTCTACTGACTCTATCAAGTCTGAAGTCTGAGGAATCTTGTGCAGTCTATTCTCATCCGATATGCATATACTCAAATCTGAAATATACTTACTGAACAAATATGCCCGGATCTGTCACTGTAGCCTCTGAATCAAATCTAAATACCCTCAAATCTTAATTCCTGACCCTTTAACTGAAATAATCTTGAATAATTTATTTTGATAGGCTTGATAATTGAAATCTGAATCTCTATAGTTCTGAATCATCAAATCTGAGTCTCTGAAGCAAAATCTCCAACCCCGATACCTGAAATCTGAGACAACTGTTTCCAAAGCTTTCGGATCTGCAAATGCATACTGTTAACCATGACTGTCCAGATCTGATTACTAAGATTCAGTTCTTGTCTTGTGTTTGTTATCACCAAAACTTATATATTTATCTTAACAGATAACTTCACGATTTCTGTTCAGTGGTTCTTTCGTTTCTTTAGAGCTTTCGAGTAAGTGATTTCTTCTCTTTTTAAGCTTTGATTTAGAACTGGGCAGTGCTCTGTTGAGTTGAGGTAGTTGTTTTAGGCTACGCGGCTTTAAGATGTAAGCTGCATGAACTTTGGTGTAAACTGATTGTTAGATATCTTGACAGATTTGGGCTTGTAGGAATTTTTTCATTGAGCTTTTGAGGAGCTCGTGAGTAGCAGACTTGAGCAGGCAGTTGGATCTGTGTTCTGCGTGATATGTCGAGGTAGAATATGAGATTGGAGGTAAGCTTATTTAAACAGCTTTGGGCATAAGCATGTGAATATTCCAACATGATCTGAATGTTGTGATCTGGGTGTTTACGTGAACAGATTTGGCTGACTGTGCTTTGTTGATTTCTGTTCTGTTTACGATTTGATTTATGTATGCTGTTGAATTGACATTTCTTGGCATTCATGCATACATATTGATGTTGGCGCAGTGGCGGATCCGGATCCCGTTCCCGTGGCGCAGCGGAAGTTTCAAAAATTTGCACCGAAAATGTTCAATACATAATAATCAAAACATTAAAACATTCATAGGATGTATTATATAAGATACCTTGCTGGCGTCTAGGCACCTGGCTCCGACCAGTTTCACAGGGAAACCGGCACTTCAAGGTTGGCGGCGGTAGATCTCCTAATCCGGTCCACGACTGGAAACACGGCTCCTTAGTCAGTATGCACTAGAAGAGCTGACGAATTTGTCACGAACGGAATCTCCTCGTCGACGTGATCGGAACAAGTCCAATCACGTAAAAAACGGCGGCAGCGGCACACGGCGGCGGCGCGTGTGGTGGTGTGCGGCCGCGAGGGTGAGGAGGAGAGGAGGGGCGGCTACTCTTGGTGTGTAGGGTTTGTGTGATGCAATTATCTTATACAACCCTATGCTCAAGAATATGTAGACTTGTCATGGTCTTGGACCGGCCCAATGGGCCTGGGTCAGGCCCAGGTCCATATGAACATTCAGTTTATTTCCATCACCGTGGCTTCATCACAATTCCGATCGCCGATCAGATCGGACCGATCTACACAGTTTCCAAAACTGAATATTATGATGTGAAAACAATTTTTCAGACCACCTAGTCCAAAATTGCAGTTTGGCCCTCCAAGTTTCAAGGGTAGTCAAACTAGCCCAAACTTTAGGGAAATTGCAATTTGACCCCTGTTGACTTTTAGGAAGTCGCACTCCCTAAATTCCTCCTCCTATACTCAACACATTGAGCTTAGTTTCCGTGTGGAAATCGTGAAACCAGTACTTGTGTGACCCTCAATGGTTCAGGTATACAGCTAGCCGTGGGCTCACAACCATTGTGACTCCGAAATCATAATTTCGGACTTACCCATCGGATCATGGTAAAGCGCCTGGCAACATCGCCCCATGATCCCCTAAGTATCACTGATAGTGCCTACAAGAACCAGTTGATTATGGTTAGCGTACAGTACGGTCCTTTCAACACATATATCCCGATCAGATCAACGACCATTGGT